>OX578136.1:128386530-128599030 GCA_951213105.1 Amaurobius ferox
AAAGAACCGGTCCGTCACACAAGTTGTAATGCCTGTGGAACGGCAAATAAAAACCAATTATCTATAATATATATCTAAACTACATTCAACGTACCTGAGACAGTTACTAGTATATTAAATGAATAATTTTACATTTAATGCTGTAAAAACATCAATTCTGAAACTATTTCCAAAACCTCTACGACTGTAAATAACAAGAAAGATCAATCATGCATAAGCATTGATTATGAAACACTTTCCAACTGAAATGCAATTTCATTTAAAAATCTCTAAAATGTGATACATTCAGTGGTGATATCTTTTACATTATCACAGAACTACAGTAATTTATTATATTTAAATATTTTAAACTGTATCGAAATATAAATCATCTGATTCTCTATGCAAAATCAATGAATATTTCATTCATATAACTTGTATTCCAGACTCCAGAGCTAAATAATTTTGTGCGAAAAATATTCAGCAATTCTTATGTAACTCACCTTACAATCGCTTGAGATATTTGCATTCTGCATAAGTTAAAATTGGGCTTCTTTGAAGAAATAATATAAGTTTAGGGATCATTTAAAATCACATGTATTGTAATTGCGTAGGCACGGAATTTAGATACACAGATAATACACAGATACATAGATAATATATGTGTGTACGTGTGTATGTATTCAAAGTATTGGAATCGTGCCGAAGATCGGAACTCGAATGTTCGAAGGTTCTACACGTTTTGAGACTTCCGGAACACGAAAAAACTATTTTTAGGAAGACGTCCGTGTGTGTAAGGGTGTATATGTGTGTATGTGAGGATATTGCATCCACTCTAACTGAAAAACTAATGCACCGAATTTAATAAAATTTGGTAGGTAAGTTTTTTGTGGGAAACCCTGATGTTCATTTGATTATAGTACGATTCGTAATAAAAGAATCTGCCTTCTTTGCGAAATGGCCGGCAGAAATTGCCTTTATCCACTGTAGCTGAAAACTAATGGACCAAATTTAACACAATTTGGGGTATAATATTTCAATAACCTACAAGTGATTTATATACCAAATTTAACAAAATTTGTTATATAAATCACTTGTAAGTTATTCTAGTACGATTCGGGAAAAAGGAACGGACTGTTTTTGCGAAATGGCCCGCAAAAATCGTTAAATATAAAAATAAAAGACTACGTGTGCTCAATTATATCAATTACATTCCTATTTTATACGTGGTTTTTGGCAACAAAAAGAATAAGACTACACTAACCCCATTACTCTAGAACTAGCCGTTCTTTAGATATTTTAGTTTTTTTTGCGTTTTCGCTACGTCACTTTTGACAATAAGTCCATCTATCAAATGAGATCCAAATTTAAGTTTGAGGTGCAAATTCAATGTCATTTAAAATACTTATGGATGTAATTTTATGCAGATAAACTCAAATTATTATTGAAGAAATAAAGAGAACGTGAATATGAGTCTGCAGAGAAAGACATGTGCTGCCCACATCAGAATTTTTAACAATATTACAACAATGATTTATAGAAGTGAACAGGGATTATTTGCAGGCCATTTCGAAAAAAAATGTAGGATCTATATTTAAAGATCCACCACATTGTTGTAGAATGAAATGTTCTACAAATTTAAGCTGTATACCAAATTTTAACTCTCTAGGACGCAGGAAAGTGCATTAAAAACGCCATCAAGTAAGCATATCATGAAAAGTTATGTAAAATTAAAAAAAAAATTGAAAAATTGTTATCTACCAAAGTTTTTTTTTAAATGTGGAGCCTCTCTCATATACAAATTGATTAAACTCTTGGAAAGATATTTATTATATAATATATCTATTTTTTCATTCTGGAGGATATCGCAAAATGTCAGAATTTAATTGACTTCGTTTTTCTCCCTATATTAAATAATTTTTAATTAAAAAACTACCTAACATATTTTACTGAAATTTTTTTATATATTTTATGAGATAATGTGAATACTTTCTAAAAATTTCGAAGCAATTTGTAAATTTTAAATGTACTTAAAAAATGTTTGAAAAATTAGGTCCCATAGGGTTTAATGTATTTCATTTTTTCAACCCGGATTCAATAAGAATTGGGTGATATGATTTATTTATATTCCCGTAGGTCCCACAGACAGTCTGAAAAGCATACAAAAATTTTATTTTGATAATGTCATTTCTACGGCAGTTATCGTGCTAACGGACAGACAGACAGACAGACAGGCAAACGGTCAGACAGACAGACAGATAGACAGATAGAATGAACAAAGTCATAAACACTTTTCAACTATGTTGTAAAGTGTTAAAAAGCAATATAAAACTTCAGCAGGTTTCAAAACGTAAATATAATATATTGCTCAATACATCAATAGCTGTGATTTTCTAAATTTAATAATCATCGCTGAAGTTCTGAGATTCGACCAGCCATGGTTATAATGTTCCTCAAACAAGAAATCAAACTGGCATTATCTAACCATGTAAAACTAAATAGATTTATTCACCTCAAAGGCTTGGATAAATGAAAATGTTTTACGTGTTGGCAGTCAGACGTAATGGTTCACATCACCCTCAGCTCTTCTGGTACAATTTGAGGAATTTTTTTAATTAAATCTATATAAGACAAAAAGACCATTTCCTGTTAAAAAGTGTATTAGCTATTCATTTACAATTTGTTCTTTAAAGTCAGCCAGAGGAAGGATAGATCTTATCTTAACAGTATCCAGGGATTTATTAACAGAAGTATCCAAGAAATGTTGCCACTTAGAATTAAATTCTTATAATATTGAGGAAGACAGAAGTAAGTATAATCATTCATAGCATTTATGCATTTAATAGCAGCTAGTTTTGCATGACAATCAGATGTCTCATTTCTAATGTTGCCTTCATGAGTCAAAGCTTAAATAAACATCGTTTCATTAAATTAAAATTTTGATTTATTGTTTAAAGGATTCAAAGTTAAAATCGAATATATTCTATCACTAAAAGTATTAATTTTGATATGATTGTTACTATCCACTTAATAGAATTATGTCTAGCCGCAAGTTCAGCCTGTAAAACTGAATTAAAGGAGTTCAACTTAAGGATAAAAACATGACTTATAACGTTATACCTGGAAATTTAGACAACAAAATCTACCATATCCTCGATCCTAAACCCGTTAGTGCACAGATTATAAAGTACTTCACTATCACATTCCGTCAAGTTAACGTTACGTTTCAGTAGGGGGCTAACATTAAATGGGCTATTATAGCCAAATAAAATTAGATCAGGAAAAGTTGGAAAATCAACACCTTTTAAACTATCTAAGCTTATTCTCAGGAAGAGTTATTTCCAATTTAAAATTCTAATTGAAATTTCCATTTGAGGGATTACTAAAATAGAGTACAGTGCAACATTGGAAGAAGTCCTGTATCCTCTTAAAAGTTTTACCAAAAAAGTTCTTTGCAACGAAAGCAGCTTATCAAATTGTTCTTAATTAAGAATATCAGCTCAACCCCAGCTACGGATGTAATAATATTTTCAAGGACAACCAGATACTTATACTTAAAAACCCCTAATTATAGCCCGCAGTTCAACCAAAATTAATACCAAATAATTTAATTTAAAATTATAAATTTATATTATATTTATAATTGAAAGCATGTTTCAAATTTGTATTTAAAAGCCTTTATATTTGCATTTAGATTGAACCAAATATCACTCCAAAATGTGCTTCTTTCAGCAATTTAGCACTCTGGTTGCTTTGAATATATATGTTCATATATTGTGCAAAGAAACTCGAAAATTCGCAACAAGGACTACCGTAACAACTTGTCCAGGACTTGGCTTTGTGGATTCAAGAACTTTCATACTAAAATTACATTACTTGATAAGGAACTTTCGTTTGTACGTAGTATGTACAAGAATTAAAATGTATAAATATTTTTAAATTTTGCATTTCGCAAAATTAAATGAAATCGGTTGCCTTTACTACTACCAAAATATTACGCTACCAGTGCCCAGACATAGATAAGTATACGGGCATTGATGCCAACTGCACTAATAAATGTACGGGAACTGATGACAGTCTAACCAATGGATCTCAGTCTTACTCTGAAATATCATTTATCTACTAATCATACCAAATGGCTACAACATAACTTTGAACAGAACATATTTTGTAATATTTTACCATTATTATTCAGTTAATTTTGAGCGTCTATTACGCTGCAAATTTATTTGAAGTAAGAAAGTATGAAAAATTACTGATCACAATCTTTTAACCAGAATATTAAAAGCAAAATTCCCTTTTTAATATGGATGAATGAGCAATTTTGTAAGAGAATTTGATTACTTTGTAATAAAATAATACGAGAAAAAATAATAGATACGTAGATCGTACTCTATATTTTTAACTGTTTTGAATTAACGTAAATAGTCCCATTCAAAGAGGATGAGAAAAATATGGTCCAGATAATTAAGCACAGTATTAAATTAGAAATCAATTATATTTCACTTAAAACACATTGAGATTATGAATATGGAATAACGCCTTTAATAGAACGCCTGAAATATGCGTACGAAGAATAGAAGAGAACAAGAATAGAACGCCTGAAATAGGCATACTATTCTTGCGTAAAATATAAATGCAAAGTTAATTGATTCACTTGATCAAAATAAGATTAAAACACTGCTGTTAAAATGTAGAGTATTATAAAAAATAATTCTTATATCTGTATACTGTGTAGTTCTGTATATCTGTACACTGTAGTTCTGTATATCTGTATACTGTGAACTTTAATTTTTACAATAATACAGATATTAAGGTTCATACTCAGAGAATCCGCTTATAGGAGGCAATCCTAAAATTAAAACCGTACTCACATTGAATTCATCGACTGCTTTTTGCACTTTTTATATCAGCATGAAATAGGCGATACCCGTAATGGCAAAAATAAAATTTGCTATCAGAAAGACATGTTTACAATAAGAACATGTTGTTATTGAGACCCAGACCGCCCGACCTACCAGAAAGGTGTAAGGTAACTGTTTGGACGGCCGGGAAGTGCCACCCAATTTAGACCGGAACTCAGTGGGGGAGGCATCCACAGGGGCCGTACCCTCCTTCCCCTACCACCAGCCTCTCGGAAGGACTTACGGACCCACATGTTTAACGTGATCGTACTCCGCATGAACACGGCGGCAGTTGTTGCAGCGTGCAAATCCAGCGCGCAAACCACCGAGCCACCGCACCCGAAATGTGACAACAGCACGCGGTGTTCCCAGGTGGTCACCCACACAAGTACTAACCGCGCCCGATGCTGCTTGACTTCGGTGATCTAACGAGAACCGGTGTTTTCAGCACGGTGCGGCCGTTGGCGCAATAAGAACATGTGTCATATTTAGAGACCAACGAATTCAGCCTCTCTACTTTGTTAGTTAGTAGGTTTCTACAGACGTTTGCAAAATTGTGACATGGGGCAAGTTTTATAACTGCAGTTGCAAGTATTGACTATTGCATGCTAACGCGCACATAAAAACCGCCAAACTAGTCCATGGATTATGTTATATACAATGAAAGTCTATGTAAGAGTGATACTTTTCAAATTACAATTATAAATTTGTTAAATTTATTATGCAAAATAAATAATATAGAAATTCCAATATGGGAAGCATAATGCTATAAATCCTGTTAGGTATAGTTTTTAAATTGTACTGTCAAAACTCTGGCATAGTAAATGTCTGGCATCGTGAATGAAAACGTTTTAAAACATTTCTAGGCCATTCAACATGCGCCTGGAGATATAGTTTAGGAACGTGGCAGCTTTCTGTCCCGCCAGCTCATATTTGAATTGGTAGCTAGCAAGTGGTTTGTCACTAGGATAGCGAGGTTTCTCACGTAAGTTATACCTGACTTGACAACCTCGATTTCCATGCCTCTGTCCATCACCCCCCCCCCCCCCCAAAAAAAAAGCTAACGATTTGATTATTTTTTTCTGTAAAGACGTTCCTAGGCTGAAAAATAAAATAAAATAAAAAATTTCAATTTTCGCGGTAGCATCAGAGAAAGTAAGCATTTTAAGATTGCACTTTATACTATTGTCGTCCAGGCTTTCTTTTCCTTTATTATTGATGGATCTACAGCCTCGACAACAGAACCAATTTTTTAAAATGATGATGTCTCATTTTGTGTTCTGGTGGAAAATACACACTTTGTTTTCCTTAACTTGAAGATGAATTTGATTTAGAATATCAAAAATTGAAAAAGTATGAATAAATGGCGCTCGTCGGTTAAGTATAATTCTCAATGTCTGGGCTATCATTGTTACATAACCATACTGATAAACGTTCCCACGAAAAGTAATGAAATCTCACGAAAAGCGCCACTTCATGGTAAAAAATGTAAAATAAAATTATCATTCCAAAAATGTTATAAAATCTCAAAATGATGAGACAAATCCTAGCAGGATCAATGCCGTACTTTCGAATCTACTGTTGGAGGATACTAACGCTGATGTGAAGAAGGGATGTGGTCCTTACACGGTTATTCTAGACCACGGTTATTCTAGCTTTCGCCAAGTCCGAATTGGCGAAATACATTTTGAAATTGCATAACAATTTGTGAAAAGGTGTTTTGATTTATTTTACTAGAAGGGAATTTTATTTTACCATTAAGTGATCTTGTGAGATATGCATGTCATACAAAATGTTGAGTGCTGTATGTTAAGTCTTCTATCTTGGTGTTTTCTCTTCAATGCACCTGCTTGTAGCCGTAGTGCTCTTCTAAATTTCTCTAAGATATCTATGCTAGTCCGGATTTCATTGGTTGCTAATAAAATAGATTAGAATAATTTCAAAAATCGCATGCCTTCTAAGAATAAACAGCATTTCTGAAGAAATTGTAAACTTTATACTATAATATGAATACTCTAAGAGGAATAACAGCATTCTATACAAAATATAACTGACAATGTATTAGAATTGAATCAAATCCAGGCTTCAAGATTACTCAGAGCATTTCAAATACTTCAAACAAAATACACACAGAGAAATCCAAACAATTTGTTCTTAAAAAGAATAAAACTATTCCTACTTTCTAAGAATACGTAATTTGAAGTAAAATAAAAATGACGCCCAAAAAAGGTTTCAATGAAGTTCTGTAATATTGAAGGAAAATATTTCCAACTCTCTGGAGGCTATATCTCTCTCTTCAATTCTAGTGCTTGTTTGGCACAAATTCAATGGCAAGAAAAGTACTATCGTCTGAACGAGGTACTTATATGGATGAGATACATTTTCAATCGCTGTAAAAAAAAGACTTAAATCTCTAAATTGTTAGTGATTGACTGAACTTGAAGAATGCATATAACTTCTATTCAACCAGCTTTATTGGAATTCACTGTTAAGTTAATTTGTATTTGTATTGGATACTATATTTTATGGCATTTGAAGGAATAATCCTAGTTGAAGAAAAATGCCATGATGTATTTTTGTGGTAAAACAGAAAACGTTAGAAAATTTATGTCTAGAGTTAAAACGATGACATTCAGATTGGGTAAAAAATAAAGGTTTCTGAGTTCCACAACAGAAATATATGCTTTGGACGTACGATGTAATAAAAAAAATTCCTATGAAAGTTTAAATGATTATATTATTAAAACATTACATGCGAGTGAAATATGCATATTTAAAATAAAAAATTGCAAATTTCATTTATATTTAATAACCAATGCACAATTTGAGCCTTCTAATATCTATTTTTGTGGTATAATTAATTGTGACATCCACACTATTACCTATTTGAAGTGTTCTGTTGGATGGCTTTGGTGTTCTTAATTTCGAGCAAGTAAAATATGCTTACAACCTATTATGTCTTGGACAGATCACACAAAATTTAGATTACATTATTTTAAATTTTTGTAAAGATTGTTTCATATAAAATTGTTTAGGAAGTTTTTATAAATTAGTTTAAATTTTCATTTTAATATATTCTTTTAAGTGCCATTATTTTTTTAAATACTTGGAAAGCATTTAATATGCTCTAGCAATGATTAATTCTATTATATTCATATAATTATGATTCACAATATTCATAAAAACTACCTCAAAACATTCCAAATATGGGGAACTATATTCCCCTACCATAGAAATCCAAAGTTTTTTTTAGAATACAGATAAAATTCTTTCTGCGATATCCATTTCGAATGATAGAAGAGATAGAATAGAAATGAAACTTCAATAAAGATGGCTAGTTATAAAAATTGAAAATTTTAGCTGATACTATAAAATAGTATTAGCTGAAAATATATCAGCTAAATTTTTTCTAAAACTAGGAAAATTTATTGAAAAGACATTCTTATTCCTTCTTCATAAATATATTTACAAATCACCCCAGGTGCCAAACCAGTACCAAGTACACACACACACACACACACACACACACACACACACACACATTTATATATATATATATTTTTTTTGAGGTTTTCTTTTTGTATCGAGATTTTTCTTGTAATACGGATTTTGCCCTTTCGGTGTATACTTTGGTCTGGACGACCTTCTGTGAGTAAGTAGTACCGGTTTACCGGGAGTGTTGCCACGGCTCTTAAGCATGCTTTAACAGGTTAGTGGGGGTCACAATCTCCCCACGGCCTCTTTTAGTTCTACTCTGTTTTTATTATTTTTATTCCTTTTGTCTTTTATATTATACATAGTTATATGTTAAGGCTGCTTTGCGCCTGATATTTCATGGTATTTTTAGTATTCTTTGATATCTATACATATCCCTTAATTTATTTCATACATTTGGTTTTCTTTATGTATATATATTCTTAAAATTATTTCATACATTTGATATTATATATATATATATATATATATATATATATATATATATATATATGTATATATATATATATATATATATATATATATATATATATATATGTATATATATATATATATATATATATATATATATATATGTATGTATAAAACAAAAAGTGAAAAGTAAAAGGGTTAAACAAGAGAGTAAAAAGATTAACGATATGAAAAGTATATACTATATTGCAATTAAGTGCAATTTAAATTAAAAAGATAGATACGTCCATTTACAGGATGCGTTGGATCTCTTGGGGACTGTTACCGTATCTAATACTGGCATTGGAGATTCAACCGTTATCTTCGATGTGTTGATTCAAAGCATCCTCAAAACAGCTATATGCGTCATTTTATTTGTTTTAGCCCTAATTATAATACATATTTTTTGCATTGGGGTAAGACAGTTACAGGCTAAAAATATGATTTTCAATTTTACCTAATTACAATAACTTATTTTACAATAGTCGCAAAACCCGCCAATAGGAAGCATTGTAAAGTTTAGAATCATGCTCCCAAAACAAACCAGATTCCGTGTATCAGTTTCACTCTTAAAGGAACTCATCAGCACCGTTTGCATTTCAAATGCCCTAGCAGCAGCAAAAAATATTTTTTATGTGCCGAAATTTGCTAACTTGGTGCCCGACAAAGTCATTGGTACCACGGAGTCGTTATAACATTTACAAAGAATTGATCTTATACTACATTTTATTTATACTTATGATAGATATCTCCAAAATTGCGGCACATAAAATGTTTTTTTTTATTACTGTCAGTGCAGTTAACGGCTAATTTGTGCTTATAATTTGCGTCCACCGATGTCGTTTCAGATTTTTTCTGATTAGTGGGGACATACAATTGTCAAAACTGAAAATATCTTACTCTAAATATTTTTCAAATCCTTTAAATATATCCGATGAAAAATCAAAGCAATTTGTTTTCGAAATGAAAAGATTTCTCGGGATTCCAAAAAATACCTAATTTAAAGTGATAGTAAAATGCATAAATTTTTTTTAGAAGTTCTTAGTTTTAGAGTTAAATGTTCATATCCTGAGGCTGTTTTTTTTTTGTAGAATGTTGTTATCTGGGCCCAATTTAATTGCCTAGAAAGCTCTCAAAATAACAGGCACTTGATTTCTGTGATGAACTTTCAGTAGTGGAAAAATATGCATTTGTCAATATTATGAGTGTTTGCTGATTGCCTGAACCAGAAACTTTTTTATTTCGGTGGTAATATCATTGTATAATTTTAAATCTTTTCAACATGCACTACGATTTATTATAAAATTTCGAGATTTCTGAGAAACAAAAGTAAATTGATCTAACTTTTATAAACATAATTTGAAATGCATTGACAATAAGTAAAGCTATGGGAAACGGTATATTTATATCTACCACAAATTTTTAAAAAGTATTTTATTTTTAAAAAATAATTATTTTTAAGAAAAAGAATTAAAAATTATACATTTAGTTGTTTGGACCTAAAATGGGGTAAGAAAGATCAATCAGTCATAAAGCATTGATTATGAAATACTTTCCAACTGAAGGGCAATTTTATTTAAGCATTTCTGATATGCAATACATTCAGCGCGGATATATTTAAAATAATCACAGGTTACATAATAATTTAGTATATTTGAAAACTTAAAACTCCATTGTAAAAAATGAAATTTGTTCAAATGAGGTTGTTCATCGAAATATAAATCGTCTGGCTTTGTATGTAAAAGCAATGAATATTTCATTCATATCATTTTTATTCCAGAATTTAGAGATAAATAATTCTGCGTGAAAAAAAAAATCTGAAATTCTTATACAACTCATCTTACAATCACTTATTTACATTCTGTGTCCATTAAAATTAGGTTTCGTTGGCGAGATAATCGCAGTGTGACGATCATTTAAACTCTAAAATAACTCTAACATCTAAAATATTGTAATTGCGTTGGCACAGAATATAGATGCATAGACAATACGCCAAAATAAAGCGATTTTAGGACGAATGCAACACTAAATATAAATTTAAAAGAACTTTAAAAATCACGATTTTTACACTAGGAGAAAAAGACGGATGCCATATTTTATTTTGAAGTGGGGCACGTGATCTCTTTATATAATATGGGTGTAATTATTATTTTTATTTTATATACAGAACGTATTTTGAAGGATTTTATATATATACTAGCCGCCTTTGGCGACCAGCCTGTTCGCTACCCTTGAAAATTCTGACCGTGGCAAACTCGTTGGCGCGACCTACCAGACAGGTGTAAGGTAACTGCTTGGAAGGCCAGGAAGTGCCACACAATTTAGACCGGAACCCAATGGGGGAGGCATCCAAAGAGACCGTACCCTCCTTCCCCTACCACAAACCTCTCGGAAGGACTTGCAGTCCCACACGTTTAACGTGATCGTACTCCGCGTGAACACGGCTGCAGTTTTGGCAATGGCGGGAATCGAACCCGGGCCTACCGAGTGAAATTCCCGCGCGCTAACCACTGGGCTACCGTGCCATCCGCGACAATCTCCATAACTTTATTTTTATTCGGCAATTTTGGGAATCGAACCCGGGCCTACCAAGTGCAAATCCCGCGCACTAACCAATGGGGTACTTCACCCTCCGCGATATTCTTCATAACTTTCTTTTTATTCACCCAATTTAGACCGGAACCAAGTGGGAGAAGCATCCACAGGGACCGTACCCTTCTTCCCCTACCACCAACCTCTCGGAAGGACTTACAGACCCACATGTTTAACGTGATCGTACTCCGCGTAAACACGGCGGCAATTCTGGGAATCGAACCCGGGCCTACCGAGTGCAATTTCCGCGCGCTAACCATTGGGCTACTTTGCCCTACGCGACAATCTCCATAACTTTCTTTTTATTCATCCAATTTAGACCGTACCCTCCTTCCCCTACCACCAACTTCTCGGAAGGACTCACGGACCCACATGTTTAACGTGCTCGTACTCCGCGTAAACACGGCGGCAATTTTGGGAATCGAACCCGGGCCTGGTAACTGGTTGGACGGCCAGGATGTGCCACCCAATTTAGACCGGGACCCAGTGGGGGAGGCATCCACAGGGAACGTACCCTCCTTCCCCTACCACCAACCTCTCGGAAAAACATACGGACCCATATGTTTAACGTGATCGTACTCCATGTCAGTGGCGGAAATCGAACCCGGGCCTACCGCGTGCAATTCCCGCGCGCTAACCACTGGGCTACTTCGCCCTCCGCGACAATCTCCATAACTTTCTTTTTATTCACCCAATTTAGACCGTACCCTCCTTCCCCTACCACCAACCTCTCGGAAGGACTCACGAACCCACATGTTTAACGTTGATCGTACTCTGCGTGAACGTGGCGTAAGTTTTGGCAGTGGCGGGAATCGAACCCGGGCCTACTGAGTGCAATTCCCGCGCGCTAACCACTGGGCTGCCGCGCCCTCCGCGACAATCTCCATAACTTTCTACATATTTACCCAATTTAGACGGGAACCCAGTGGGGGAGGCATCCACAGGGGCCGTATCCTCCTTCCCCTACCACCAACCTCTCGGAAGGACTTACGGACCCACATATTTAACGTGATCGTATTCCACGTAAACACGGCGGCAGTTTTGGCAGTGGCGGGAATCGAACCCGGGCCTACCGCTAACTTCCCGCGCGCTACTTTGCAATTTAAAATGACCATATGCTTAATTCCATCATCCTCATTCCATTTTTTCATTGTTCCATCATTTAAAATATCCATAAAATTAAAATATCCAAAAGTTAAAATATACATTTAAAAAATCCAGATCGTCCCATCATTTAAAATATAAATATAATAATTTATATAGAGCAAAGGCGCTCTATTCAGAACCGTGACGTCACCTCCACCTTGACGTCCCCACCCACCACCTTCCCTGCTTCAGCGGGGGAGAAACGAAGCGGTACGCCGAGCGGAACGCCGAGAAATATAAAATCATGACGTCTTTAAAATTGCGATCCTGAAGGCAATTTTCATTATTTCTGGACCAGATTAGACTTGTAAGAATGCCAGATATTTCAGCTTTCTAAAAATGTAAATTATTAGTCGAAATTATGAGTACTTTTTACTATGCGAGAATTTAAAAACCAAAAATCGTTTTTTTGAGCCAAAAGTGACTTTTGTTTTAAAATCTTTAAAAAATATTAGAAATCGAAATGGAGATTTGAAATTGATATATTTTTACTCGCAATTGTCTGCTCTTTCCGATGGTGTGAGTTGTTTTTTTCTACGACGTCTGGATCGCGGAGAAAAAAGGGCAAAAAGGGCAAAAAAAGGTCGAAATCGCATAAAACATTAAATAAATAAAAAAATAATTAGAATTTTGAAAATCGGTTTTCACGTGTCCCCTTCCCTCCCCCCCGGGTCTCCGATTGCCAAATTTCGTAGCTCTCCGACGCGCGGTCGCGAAACGTATAGTGTATAAGACAGACACACAGACACACAGACACACACACACACAGACATTGCCTTTTATTATTTAAGATATATATTTATGGAATAATTTGAATATTTCCTAAAATTTTCGAAGCAATTTGTGAATTTTAGCTTCGCTTAAAACATGTTTGAAAAATCAGGTCCCATAAGGTTCAATGTATTTCACTTTTCCAACCTGGGTTCAATACAAAAGTAATTGGGTGGTATTATTCATGTACATTCCCTTATGTCCCACAGACCGTCTCAACAACGTACTAAACTTTGATTTTGATAAAGTCATTTTTACTGCAGATATCGTGCGAACGGATAGACAGAATGAACAAATTCATAAATACTTTTCATCTATGTTAAAAAAGTGTTGAAAGTGTAAAATAGAATTTATTCCATTTATTATGAAATTTAATTCAAGTTATCAACTGATTTAATCGGATTTTAAATATACTTATCTAACTACTGCATGAGAATCTATAATACTTTTAAAGTATATTTTACAATAACCGCGAATTCAGCTAATATCATCGTTTCCAATAATTTCAAATCGTGATCCCACTGAAACATCTCTATCATTGACAGACCTAGTTTTACTCATTTTAGGTCTCGTAAGGACGTTTTATTCTGAAGCAGCTTATTACTATCATGATTGATTTTGAAGCAACTGACTTTGCAACTGGGTATTGATCATTTGAAAGACATTTCCTGTTTGCTTCACCCATTTTGTTAATCATTTGATTCTGTGTACCTCCCTCTATTTTTGAAAAATTTTAAATATTTTGGGTCATACTCTAAAACAGAATTATTATTTTATTCCTTGAAAGATGACATTTGCTAATACAAAGAGAAATCATCGAATAAGTCGCAATACGTCCATAGTGACTTTTATAAGAGAAGTTCACATATTGTTTCAAGTTTTCTTCCTGGTATTTCACAATATAAGTTTCCTTAATTAATATAAGTTACCTTACACCTTTCTGGTAGGTCAGACGGTCTGGGTTTCAACAACAACAATATATGTTTCTTATAAATCATCTGGGACCATCAGGAAAACTTTTGGCAGGCAACAAGTTATTCTCGATTCTAATGAATATTTGACAAATAGCCTTAAATAAGATTGCAACAAAATTCCTTTTCCTTTTTAAGAGTTGAATCAATTCATCAATAAGGGTTTATAAATGTGTCTTTTTTATCTCAATGTAAATTCAAATATATTTCAGAGACTAATTATAATTTTAGAATCAATGTAGGAGTATTAAGTGCGATGAAATAATATGTTACAGCCATTATTTTCAAAGATAAATTTTACAATCATTGCGTACTACCCTATTCACATTTATAATTGTAATTTATGACTGTAACTCCATTTGGCATAAAGTAAGGCTAACTTAATTATAAGTCATAATTATATTTACAAACAATATTTCATTAAATTCAAATTTTAAATAATTTTAAAATGTAATTTAAAGATAAATATAATGAAAATGATTTGAAGTATATATAACATTAAACTTTAATTTTGGATTGGAAAACTAAATTTCTCAACTAAGGTCTTTAATATAAACATACTTTTGGCCTTAAAATATTCTGCAATTCTTCATCGATAGATTTATCATAATCGTTAGAGATTATTCTTTGGATTTTAGAATGGTTTATGTGCGCTAAAGGGGAATTTTTAATCCATTCACAAACAATGCCTTCCGTAAATAGATGTTGGGCGTTATCGAAATTAAAGGAAAATCTGAATCACACCGTTTGGCATTTCGCCTTAAAAGAACGCACCGAGATTTATGGCAGTAGAATAATTAAAATATATTTAATTAAATAATTACGAGGAAAGAACATATTCGTTATATAAATGAAAATTGACTGCATATGCATGAATAATATGCTCAACAATTAGTCAATTATTTTAATTTATAGCAAAGTAACTGCCAATTTGAATAGTGTTGCAGTCTGTGTTTATTATGAATTTAAACTTTACGAATTCGGTATAAACTGTAAAAATTGACAGACGTTGAAATTATTTAATATAAATCTTAAAATAGAGTTATATTCAGTTTGTTGTTACGAACAGTTTTATATAGACAGTCTTGTTGGAATTCAATTTATTTAAAATCAAAAGTAGTCATTCACTGACAATAGGTCTATTCAAGATAAAAAAGATGAAAATATGTATCATTATGATTGCTATGATCATTCAATTTTAAATGATTAAAATAATTAATTTAACTCAGCGAGATATCGTGAGAGTTATTTCATATAACCTACCTGTTAAATTTAATATGGTACAGTGCTGATAAAAACTTCATATGTTGCCGTATAATACAAAAATATATATTATCGCGCTGCGTAATTGTAGATTTCTAACTTCAAGAGTTATACCGTTTATATAGTATCGTTCACATTTTCTCTGCTTGATGGTGCACTCAGATTTGCAATAGCCTGGCTATCTCCCTCTCACAGCATGTAGTTCTCAGTTCCATCTAAATAACAAAGAATCATTTTACAAATCACTCAAGATTTGTTAGGGTAAAATTATCGGGTTGCAATGAAAGTGAAGAAAGAAACTATAAAATAAAGATCCTTATATGCCCAAATGACATTCTACAGTCTACGTATTTTCTACAAGACAACGCCAGTTTTTGTATGTGATGGTTTGCAAGAAAGGATCCAGCGTTTGGAAATTTTTAAAATTGAGTTTAGGACCTTCTTAAATACAGTATTTCAGATTGATTCTAAAAAATAAAAACGCATGTCTTTATAATAATTACAATTAATCTTACAAATTTTGCATTATTAATGAAATTAAAACATTAAATCAGGAAAAAGAAGAGCAGATCGACAGTTTTGGGATTGATAGCAGTGTTGGCTGGTTAAAGCCCTAATAGGTTAAACGATGTTTTTTAAAACAATGTTTTCAATCAAGATTCAAAATATAGTGTTTCGGGATGGGGATGAGAGTGGGGGTGAAGGTAGACTTTTTAAACCATTTTTTTTTTCACCCATTGGTGATAGAAATAAAAATAATTTCTCGAAATTGGCAACTTTTAGAGCATAGTTAAAACATTTCCCACATTTCAGAAGCATGTGTCTATCTAATCCCACTGAAAATTATAAAGGGTGCAATTGTTGGTACGGCTATATATGGTATGGCTAGTAAACCAACACATATAGTAAAAGATATTATGTGAGCAGTATATTGGCTTTCTTCACACTGCGATGAATTCTCTTGATATATTTAAAAATATTTATTTTTACTCTTTCGTTTATACCCACACTAAATAATTTGTATCTGGAAATGAAAACTTTGAGCTTTATTAGCTGAAAGTAGTTGTTTATAATGCGCATGTGCAAAATCAAAATAGTACTTCTATTTAATTTATATCAAATACAATTTAACGAATTATATGACGTTAAAACACAAAATTGGTATATTTTCACATAACTAGGATGTCGAAAGGAGTGTCGAAAGCCCAGACCATCCGGCTCGTCCGAAGACTTAGAGCAGCAAATTGAATGGCCGACATGACTAGGATGTGTTACACTCCAAAAATTATGTTAATAAAAGGTAATATATCTCGAGAAAGGTTCAAGCAAGCATTTTAAAAGAATAAATTCCATCCCTTTTCTGACTACATATAAAATTATTGTTTATTCACGGAGGCACATACGCCTGGGGAGCCATGAAAATGAAATGATTGTAAACTTAGTTTGCGGAACATTTGTGAATAATGTTTAAACGCTTTTTATTCATCAGTACATACAATGGAATGCAAATTATAATATTTTTGTTGAAAAATCAACGAATGCTGCAAATAGCGGCTATCTCTGTCAGACGTTTTCTCTTCCGAGTCAGCAGGATATCTTCCATGTGTTTCAACTGAAATAAAAAGAAATAAATATTGAAGTTTAGAACTAGAAGCAGTTAGCATGGTAGGATTTTTTTTTTTATTAAACGTGAGAAAAAATATGACAGATGTGTAAACAAAAAGCAATGATAACTTTTCCCTGAAAAAATCATTCAGTTTTTTGCAATAAAATTACAAGGAAAGCATTAAACAAAAATCGCCTAAAAAACTAACTGCGTGCTACTGTCTAGAGAAAATTAAGCCAAATTTCAAATAGATCGAATTTTGGGAGATAAATTTTGACAACGGATTTTAAAAATTCCTTTCGAGAAAAATATGTTAAGGTGTCGAGAAGAGTCCCGAGATTTTGTGCTTGTATCAGTATATCACCATATTTCAGCTATTCCAACGTATTTATAAATATATGCACACAATAATCTTGTGGAACCATGTTTTTAAAAAGTGTAAAAAAGTGTGTTTTTCTCACCTACCTAGATGTATATGCCCTCTTAACATGCATAAAGTACCTGATTTTTTTTCATACGATTTTTCTAAAATATATATTTTTTTAAATTTAGAACTTCCGAAACTATAAGAAATAAGTATATTTACGTATTTATAATTCATAAGGTTTGTTCTCAATAATAACTGCTTATGATAATCGTACCAAACTTCATGCAAAACTCTCTGTTAATTAGTGATATAGCGCGTTCACGGACACAGAGATACTAACACAAGTACAGACACACAGGCATCGCCTCAAAAACGCTCAGTTCAAGTTCAACAATGCTCAAAACTGGTAAATTAGACTAAAATTCTAATTAGAATGTTCAACCCCGTCACAATATTTTCTTTATGTTTTATATTATTATGTGCCGACGCCGTGGCTAAGCAGTCAAAGGCAAACATTTCCTCGTACTCGCTCAGCTGTGGGGGTGTGGGTTTGAGTCCCACCTGCTGACATGAATGTTGTGTTGTTGGGCGCAATGTGTTCCGCCCTCACTGGTGCACCGGGGCAAAGTCGTATAGCAACTAAGTAGTTCACGATTCTGGCCGATGTATAGGCGAATAACAGCGTATTAAGTGTCAGTCCATTGTTAAAAATATTATATTATGTATGTAGGCACTAATAATTCGAAAAACTTCACGTTGCATACATTCAGGTTGATTTCAGTTTTAAAATTTAATAACGCGTCTACAATTAGAAGGGATAATTATTTACTATATTTTATATTTACTGACTCTATATCAATATATATTTCCTGGACAAATGTGTTGTGACTCGGGCCATTTCCTCGAGGAAGAGGATCTATACGAACATTCTAAATTGCCCCATAAATTAATTCTCCGGAACTTGGAGGGGATAAATTGAGTAATATCCATTAGGTCAACCTCATATCACGAAATATATGTCGTTGTGATCTTGGGGAGGAATATTAATGCAGACCTCTGGGTTCATTATGCAAATCATTTTATTAAAATATATTTTACATATCTCATATCCGATATCGATCGAAATTTTAAGGATATAAGATGTGTTTATATAATGCAAGTAAGACTGGTCTTAGAATAGCTATTATGACACAAAGAAATATATTCACTATTCTGGTAGGTCGGACGGTCTGGGTTTCAACAACAACAACAAAGAAATATATTCTATCAATCGGAATATTCGATTTTGAAAGAAAGTTTTGAATTTATACTATTACACTTCGGTAGAGTTTTAGAGGCTAGAAGTAAATATCAGATTGGGTTTTTCATTTTTACTTCTTTATTTATTATACATTATTTCTAGATTTATCGTGAAAGATGAAACATGAAATTGATGCATAGTCAAAATTACATCGACTTTAAAGTTTTACATTAATTTTCTTTTCTGAATGAAATTAAGAGCATTTGAAAAGACACCTACTTGTAAAATCCAAAACAACCCGAAATATACTATATATTAACAGTTAATCTAACAGATATTGCTTTTTGCACACGTAACAATTTATTGGTGGCAAACATTTTGACATATTATTGTTTGCAAAAAAATTTCCTTTGAAACATCTGTTTGTTCTTCAGAATTTGCTACAGATAGAGTTCAAATGATGATTAATTTGGATTCAGCATCAAATTTGACAGGTACGTGGGGTTCACTAAGTATTTACAATCCGAGTTTCTTTTTCCATTTCCTGTTCACAATTTTTCATTTTACTTCAAACATCTATTTCTCAAGATTGGCTATTGATATAACTTAGATGATGACTGGTGTGGATTCAGCATAAATTTCTCTAAATAATAAAATTACCAAGCATAAAATTACTAAGAATATTCACTCACAGTTTCTTTCGACTTCTGGTTAAAAAATCCTTGAAGCATATATTTCTTGAGATTGGTTATAAATCGAGCTTGGTTTAATGACTGATAAAGATGCAGTATCTAACTTTTGTGATAGGGGTGGTGAATGGGCCTTACTGAAAATTGCCACTTCCAGTTCTACCGAGTCACTTCCTGTTAAACGATTTACATTTTCTTCATTTATTTTTCAGGATCAATCATAGATATAGCTTAGACGATGACTTATGTGGATTTAGCATCAAATTCTAGAGCAGAAGAAGGGGAGAGGTCACTAAGAATTTCTAATTCCAGTTCAAAAGATTTTCTTGAAACATCTATCTTTCAAGATTGGTTCAAATAGAGAGTAGATGATTACTGATATAACATTAAATTCCGTAGGTGGCAGGATGTCCACTAAAGATTCCCCCCTTTTGATTCAAATATTTTTCTTATAAGATCTATTTCTGTAGTTTTGGCTATAGATAGAACTTAGATAATATATGACATGGACTCAGCATCGAATTCCAGAGGATGTAGGGGATTCATCAAATATTTCCTTTTTCCGGTTTTGGAGACGACACTTCCTGTTAGTCTGAAAATCCGTATGACTGGAAGAAACAATCATATTAAAGAAAATGAAAATGATTATATGTTCAGCCAAAACTGAAGTATACACATCATTTTCCAGCATGAAAACTAAGTATGAAGGCACTAACATACTAATATAGAGCACTAATATAGAGTTTAGATAATACATGAGATGGACTCAGCATCGAATTCCAGAGGATGTACTGGATTCATCAAATATTTTCTTTTTCCGGTTTTGGAGATGACACTTCCTGTTAGTCTGAAAATTCGTATGACTGGAAGAAACAATCATATTAAAGAAAATGAAAATGATTATAAGTTCAGCCAAAACTGAAGTATATACATCATTTTCCAGCATGAAAACTATGTATGAAGGCACTAATATACTAATATAGAGCACTGATATAGAGCTTAGATAATACATGACATGGATTCAGCATCGAATTCCAGAGGATGTAGGGGATTCGTCAAATATTTCCCTTTTCCGGTTTTGGAGATGACACTTCCTGTTAATCTGAAAATTCGTATGACTGGAAGAAACAATCATATTAAAGAAAATGAAAATGATTATATGTTCAGCCAAAACTGAAGTATACACATCATTTTTCAGCATGAAAACTAAGTATGAAGGCACTAATATACTAATATAGAGCACTGATATAGAGCTTAGATAATACATGACATGGACTCAGCATCGAATTCCAGAGGATGTAGGGGATTCATCAAATATTTCCCTTTTCCAGTTTTGGAGATGACACTTCCTGTTAATCTGAAAATTCGTATGACTGGAAGAAACTATCATATTAAAGAAAATGAAAATGATTATATGTTCAGCCAAAACTGAAGTATACACATCATTTTCCCGCATGAAAACTAAGTATGAAGGTACTAATATACTAATATAGAGCACTGATATAGAGCTTAGATAATACATGACATGGACTCAGCATCGAATTCCAGAGGATGTAGGGGATTCATCAAATATTTCCCTTTTCCAGTTTTGGAGATGACACTTCCTGTTAATCTGAAAATTCGTATGACTGGAAGAAACTATCATATTAAAGAAAATGAAAGCGATTATATGTTCAGCCAAAACTGAAGTATACACATCATTTTCCCGCATGAAAACTAAGTATGAAGGCACTAATATACTAATATAGAGCACTGATATAGAGCTTAGATAATACATGACATGGACTCAGCATCGAATTCCAGAGGATGTAGGGGATTCATCAAATATTTCCCTTTTCCGGTTTTGGAGATGACACTTCCTGTTAATCTGAAAATTCGTATGACTGGAAGAAACAATCATATTAAAAAAAATGAAAATGATTATATATTCAGCCAAAACTGAAGTATACACATCATTTTTCAGCATGAAAACTAAGTATGAAGGCACTAATATACTAATATAGAACACTGATATAGAGCTTAGATAATACATGACATGGACCCAGCATCGAATTCCAGAGGATGTAGGGGATTCATCAAATATTTCCCTTTTCCAGTTTTGGAGATGACACTTCCTGTTAATCTGAAAATTCGTATGACTGGAAGAAACTATCATATTAAAGAAAATGAAAGCGATTATATGTTCAGCCAAAACTGAAGTATACACATCATTTTTCCGCATGAAAACTAAGTATGAAGGCACTAATATACTAATATAGAGCACTAATATAGAGCTTAGATAATACATGACATGGACTCAGCATCGAATTCCAGAGGATGTAGGGGATTCATCAAATATTTCCTTTTTCCGGTTTTGGAGATGACACTTCCTGTTAGTCTGAAAATTCGTATGACTGGAAGAAACAATCATATTAAAGAAAATGAAAATGATTATATGTTCAGTCAAAACTGAAGTATACACATCATTTTCCAGCATGAAAACTAAGTAATGAAGGCACTAATATTACCATTTGCCACAAAATATTTATGAAGGACCCTTCATAAGTTTCTTATTTTACTATTTATCCACGAAA
This sequence comes from Amaurobius ferox, assembly GCA_951213105.1. Taxonomy (NCBI): domain Eukaryota; kingdom Metazoa; phylum Arthropoda; class Arachnida; order Araneae; family Amaurobiidae; genus Amaurobius; species Amaurobius ferox. The sequence goes on from OX578136.1 coordinate 128,408,577, forward strand.
CACACCCACGACCATATTGTACCCATTTGATTTCAAACGTTTTTAATTTATTCTGAAAATTTTAATTTTATAAAGGAAAATATAAATATTTTAATTGAAATCTGCATGGATTTTAAATAATAAAATTACATTCTTAAAAAGTAAACTAGGTATACGCTTAGCGATACATATATTTTTCTTTTGTCCCAGACCGTCAGAACTTCCTGAAGTTGTAAAATATCTGTTTGGACGGCTAGAACAGTGCCTATTTAGACCGGAACCCACTGGGGACGACATCCATATGGGCAGAACCCTCCTTTCCTTGTAACTAACCTCTAGGAAGGTCTTACAGAGCCACATATTTAACGTGATCATACTCAGCATGAATACAGGGACAGTTTGGGTAGAGTCGGGAATCAAATTCATCTCCTCCGATTACGATCCCTGTGCTGTAACTACTGAAGTGTCCTGTCTCTAAGCTATATCATCGTTTAATCAGAGAGCATGAATGTGTGCATAATACATGATCAATTATTTAAATTGCAACGTTTGGAGTATGTGTTCAAAAGTTAGAGCTCATATAAAGGAGCACAATTGTTGAGCGGAATAATGATACTTGCAAACGTCAAAATGAAATGAAGCTATGAAGGGCGCCAACGTTTATTATCCCCAGCAAGATTATTATCTACTTGCACATATTTTCCTTGTAAATTATAAGGCATCATTAACATCGATCATTAGCATATTAAACGATCATTTTGAAAATTTAAATATTTTTTATCTTAGTTCATGGAACACTGTTAAACGTGGTGCCCTAGACATACAAAGGATCAACTAACTCTATAAGAACACAATTACAATTCCTTGCCATCTGTAAACTTAAAATCCATCTATTGACGAATCCCAGTAAAATTGAATTTGACTTCCAATCAAGTTTTTTTTATCAATACGCAATTTTTTTTCGCAAAAATATTGACTGTTCAAATACTATAAACAACAAAACGCAATAGTAATCGTACTTAACCCAAAAGGCCTAAATTCAACCCATGAACAAAATCATTCATTTGCTCTCGCGCAATTTCCGAAAAACTGCTCATTTATTTCAGTGATTAATGACTGTGATACGTGTGGCATTTGTGATTCGCCACCACCTTTAACCATTTGGGACAAATCTTCGTAGTAAGAGATAGGGTAGTTAATTACGAAATCACGTGAACGTAAAACAAAAAGGTAGAGTCTCTAGAAACGAAAATGTCATACTTTTCTGGGTCATAGTTTTGCTATATTTGCTGTTCATTAATTTTATGATTGATAAACCGGACACCAAAATTTTCAACAGTTTAACCCGTTTTACGGAATATGATTTAATGGAATTTCCTACTGAATATGGAATTATTTAGAAATATTTCCTGTTCATCAGTTTTATGTGTGAATTGATAAACCGGACACCAAAATTTTCAACAGTTTAACCCGTTTTATGGAATATGGTTTAATGGAATTTCCTGCTGAATATGGAATTATTTAGAAAATTTAGATTGGCATAAACACAGAGGTGCAAGATAGTTTGCTATCTTTTAGCACCCTCTATTGACGTTAGATGATTAAAAAATGTCACTTCAATCAATTTTATTTTATCCAGAGACAAAAATGTGCTAGGTAAGCATTAAAGCGTGAAGCAGAAGGAATCATCGTTATATGTCATTATACTGCTTTAAGAAAAACCTGACCTTCCGCTGCTGCTGATATTTAAGAATTATTACGTGTTTAATAATTTGGAAGTTTCTTTTATTCAGCTACATATCAAAATCATAAAATAAATAACATGCGTATAGTTAACTGGGCGTAGGGTTGGCGATTGTCTATTCGATTTGAATAGTTCCTTGCTTCCAAAGCTTAAACCTCCGGTATATGACAATATTTGTAAAAATGATAATATTTGGGCAGTACAACATAGGGTAAACTGTGGAATAAATGTTTGATAAAACTCAAACTTTTACTATTATTCTAGTTAACATTATAGCTATAATTTATATCAATTTAATAGCAGATTTTCAATATTAAAAAAATGTGTTCAATATTTTCCCAGAATTTAAGAATAAGAATACATCTAAAGAAAATATTTGAACATGCTTTTTCATGCTGATTTAGATACTTTTTTATAAATTGCATGAACAATATTTAGGATACTACAGTAAATTCTCATTCATTATATTCTAATTATTCTTCATTCAATGCAAATTCATTATATTCTAATTATTCTTCATTACATGCAAATTCATTATATTCTAATTATTCTTCATTACATGCAAATTCATTATATTCTAATTATTCATCATTACATTTTAATTCATTGTATTCTAATTATTCCTCAGTACATTGTAACTAAATTGTAAACTATATAGTCTAAATATTAGAACATATGTGTTGTACATAAATAAGTTTTATTACGTATCACTTTACTGTAATTTGCTGCAATTTAGCATTTCAGACATTTTATTGCGCCAGATAATCTGACTGAATAAAATTTGAATTTGGCCTAAATCCTTTGAAAAATACATGGGTAATTCGATTTAAAATTTCCGGAATTGCCAATAATATTTTAAGTGGCCACCTATACCCATAACAAATAAAAACGTTATAGCAGATTTAAATAACCAACAGTCGTTCCATGGACTTTGGAGTTATATGTGAGGAAAACTGAATTAAATGTATGGCTTGTATAGAGAAAATCAAAAATTAATTCATTCAAAATAAAGATTATCCATAAACAAAGATCCCTCAATCTCGAAAACTTCTCTAAAATTCTTAAAGAAATTTTCTACGAAATATGTTCTTTGTTAAAAATATATACTAAAGAAAAATAAAACGACAACATATTTAATGTTTGGTTTGACTTTATTTTTAAAAGACCCTGTACACAATAATAATACAAACGGTAAACTTCATGTAATTTAAAGTGTTTTTAAATTTTTTACCTATTTAATGGAATACTTTTTGTTAAAAAATAGCAATGAATATGAAAAAAGAAATCTGATGTAAGCAACACACGACTTTTCTTATGTAATGCAATGAATTTACTACTTTTATAGTAAAAAAAATAGGTTTTTCTTATAGTATATACTTATATTATTTCCAAGATATTGAATTTTCGTCAATTAGTCGTTATTTTCATTGATTTAGCGTCATTTTTATCCATTTGGCGAGATTTTCGTTAATTTGGCAACATTTAAAAAGTCGCCAAGTTGGCGATATTCCGCCAAATTCTTCGGCAAAATCTCGCCAAGCGTAATGGACGGAGAAATAAGTTGTTCTTATAGCAGATAAATAACTATTGGTGTTCAAATACAAAAGTATTACTCAAAGTATGTTTTCTCATGCATGGAATGAGCTCGATCCACGAGAATGATGTCACCCAATTTATCGTATGATATTACATATGAAAAGTGAACAGGTTTTACAACAGATAATATATTTTTTTTTTAATTTATGGGATTTTTGATAAATGTATTTTAAAAATGTGCAATATCTCGAGAACGCTTTATGCTACCTTTCTAAAGTTTATGTCAATCGTTTTCTAAGGGAAAATTACATATGAAATGTATATTTGCTAAACATTATTAAAAGTTTTGATTTTTTCAAAATTTCACTCGAAAATTTAAGGGGTTCTGAACATTCGATAACGTTTAAAAACAATAGGCTTCCAGGATTCACGGATTGTGAGTTTTGTACCAAATTTCATTTGAATCGCTCCATTCGCTCGTGAGATATCGTCTCCACAGGCTCACTGACACACGCACACACACACACACACAACACACACACACACACACACACACACACACACACACACACACACACACACACAGACATCACCTCAAAAACGTTTGATTCATGATCAGGGATGCTTGAAACGTGCTCTCCCGTCGAAAACTCGAATTCGAATTTTCGACCCCGCCACAATACTTTCCTTATACATTATGTATATAAGGAAAGTAAAAATCAAACAAATCAAACCATAAGTCAAAAGCATATGCTGCCAAAAGATATTTTTATTTTGAAACCAGAAAATTCCGAATCCAAATCGCAGAGAGAACATATTTTAGAATAAAAATGGCAAAAAAACCCTATGATTTCATTCCTAAGTACGTCTCTGCAAACAATTGGCATTGTGCTCATGCCTTCGAAGAGATATTTCTCTCTTTGGAAGCTAAAAGTGCTGGGAATGCAATAAAAAGGGATTTTCCAAAAGTGCGAAGGGTAAATCGAAATCCCTGAGGAATGCCTCGATCATTACACTTTCGAAGCATTGCTGGAATTATCTGAAGAGCTTTGTACAAAACCATACGGAGATATTACGGAAGTTGAAGGATATTTGTATCTAATTATACGGTGCGCAATAGATTGAGTTTCTGATGTGAGAAATCTTTTAAAAGCATCCTTCTAAAATCATTAGAAGCTAATTAAAAACTTTACAGCATTCTTTCAGATATATATGCATTTCAAACTTGCATTTTTCTTTCAGATAAATGCAAGTTTTGAATCCTTTTTCACAATTCCCCTTTTCAGAAATATTCGATCTGATTATTTTAATTGCACTTCTTTAAAATATGTTGTGATGTTATTACCCCTTACTTCAGATGATAACACATATACTTTTATGTTAGCAGCACTAAACATTATTTGCCTCTTATGTTCGCCAAACATCAATAAAACGTAAAATATGATTAAAAATGTGGCGTCGGTTTTGTGAAACCACAGACAATATGCAAATTGGAATTTTAAACACATTTATTGAACTACATTCAAAACAATTAGCAATAGCACAAGAATCGCTCTCGGTAGGGTGACAATTAAGAACATCTCTGGAGGAAGAAAAACAGAGAGAGCACACATATACAATTTTTGACATGTAATAAAAAGAAATATCCTTCATAATATATTTAAATCCAATGTGATATTTCAGTGTAACAATTTCATTCTTAAGAAGATATCAGTAATTCAATATTGAGATCGGATTGGCATTAACACTCCATTTCATTAGATGGAAGAATGAATATAAACAAAAGTTTACCTCATCTCTTTTGAAAAAATAAATTAACATTTCTGAATTATGGAAAGGAATACCCGGATGGATTTTCGGATCTTTAAACAGCACAGTTCTTGAGAAGCGCAATCAGGAAATTGGATATATAATACTTTGGTAGAATCCGGCATCTTGGCTGGTCACAAGGAATATTTCCACTCACCAGGAATGATGAGAACAGAACTTCTCCGCAAAACAGGAACTCGAAAATATCAACACGAAGAGGGGTCAGGCAAAAACAATCGCTATAAATTAGCTTCACTTAGCTTTATTAGCGTTACAAAGCCTACCCGTGGTGGGGACCTTTTTATTCCACCTGTACATGATTCATTTCCTCAAAAAGCAGACTGCAGCATTTGAATGACGAAAATCATATTCTTGACTAAGCCAAACCGGCTCCAAACAAATCTTTTCACACTATATTACATTCTTGAATAGCAATCCATCAATTTACAATACTAATTTTATTTTATTCCGAAACTCGCGATCAGACGTGAAATCAACAAACACACCTACATCGTTCTTCCTTCTACACTCCCTCTCTAACAACCAAATCTTTTTTCAAAACTCCAGCGCGTGCGCAAAACCGGCAAGTCCAATACTAGCGACTGAGAAGCGAACATGCAAAATTATTTTGTTAATATTATTCTGGAACATAAACAAATTTTATGAACATAACAAAGTCAATGCTGTGGAAAATATATCGAAAATATATTTATATGGCAAAATTAATACTTTCTCTCACACAGTAAAAAAACAATACTTTAATTTAAACACAATTATAGCACAGGGATGTGAAAGCCTTATCACAAAAAAATGGAAAGCCTTTATCGCGTTATCAGTTATAAAGAATTAAACATATATTTCCTTTTCAAAATAAACTCAAAACTGCCATTAAAATAACTGAATTATTGTAAAATCAACAACCAATAAATACAAAATAATGAATAACCAAAATTGTATTGCATGCTGTAGCTTTACGGAGATTTTATATCGTTTCAAATTCCCTTCTGTTCAATCGAATCATTTTCTCGATCAACCATGGAAACGCTAAAACCATTTTTTTTTCAAATATATGCTTATTATATTTATCGTGACGTTATATGTAAAAACGATCCTATTCAAAACTTGCATGGCGATAACTCATGACTCATTTTGCTTGGCGATAACTTAAACTTGCATGACTCAAACTTGCATGGCGATAACTTAAACTTGCATGACTTAAACTAGCATGACTCATTTTGCATGGCGATAACTTAAACTTGCATGACTTAAACTTGCATGACTCATTTTGCATGGCGATAACTTCTTAATTCCGTATCTGTTATCAATATACCTAAATATATAATTTATTATTCATTCCTTATTTAATTATGAAACTATTGCTAATATATATGGTGGCAATAGTTTTCCATAAATTAATATACTTATAACCGGTTATGTACTGAGACTGTTTAAATTTTTAAGAGTACTTTAATGATTGTATATATATATATATATATATATATATATATATATATATATATATATATATATATATATTGTGGTAACTAAATAAAATAAATATCTATTTCATATATTACTGCTAAATTGACATAGTCGTAAATTGTTCGTATAGTGGTACTTATTTATTAAATTATACATTGCTTTGTTGTGCCGCTATTAAAACCCTCCAATTATTTTCTTTTGCGCGATTTCTGTAAAATAATTATTAATTAATATAATACTAAATGGATTACACCATTTTAACTTCAACAAGAAAACATTTATTAACAACATAAAATACTTATTAAATTCATTACACAATTAATTATATTATTTCGGCGGAGGGACTCTGTGAGACCACTTAAATTGCCTAAAATATGTTTAGACCTAGATATCTTTTTCAGGAACACATACCTTCAAGTCTGTCTTGGACTTTGTTAGCAGAACGTACTTGATGTCGTCCTTATTAATAGCATTAACTCGTAGTGTAATGCATCACCCCGTAACTTCTTCGATCATATTGTACTGCTGACTCAAACACTCCACTTATGTCATTCTCGTAGTCATTTCTGCATTCGATAAGTCATATCGCTCTAGTCATAGAGTCGAACTCCTATTCTAGTATCGTTTCTATATCATGATGTCGCACACGTATCTATATATAAGAACAAGTGGCGTTCTTAAGTCACAGGTTGTGGCTTTTTTCCTCGCGGGTGTTACTCATCCTTTTCTCTGATTTGCAGCATACAGGTGACGCAACAGGTACCTTCACCATTGGTTAATCTTTTATCCAATGTCTGTATTTCCATTTTCGTTAGGGCCCGCCCGACCCCCTCTGTCTTGACACTCCTTGTTTATGGTTTTATCTGACCTCTGGGTTCACATGCTGTAAAATCTGGCGTCATCTGGACTGGATTGCTATTTCAGACACAATAAATATTGTACATAAAACTGTCTCACCAAAGTGTGAGATCTATTTCTGGTCTCATATATATATATATATATATATATATATATATATATATATATATATATATATATATATAAATTGAAGGATTTTAATCGAAAATTATGCGTAAACTACTGTATGTACAAAAAACCCATCTCTAGCATATCTGTTACAAATGAGTAACTATAGACAAAGACTAAGGATAAAAATAGAAGGTAACATTTTCGGTTAGTTGAAATTGCATTCTCATCAGGACAGCCATACAATTCGAATTAAAACCGATAGAATAGCCAGTTTCTGACAATGGCGATAGTATTTAACTATAGACACCATTGGAACTGTCTACTGGCTAGTGGAAGGAGAAAAATAAATCAATTGAATTACAAATCAGAAAAATAATACCTCCTCGAACAGAAATATGAACTCATAAGCATTGTTACCACATGTAAGTTGAGTAAGCGACCGAGCATTTCACCTCACTTCGTCAATGCGAGTGGGCACCGAAATGAATATATTTGAACGATACATAATATGTATGGATACTTTCAAAAATAGTAATCAGTATAGGACTCAGGACAAGTGGAAAATAGTAATTCGAAAATAATAAACAGTATTAGACTCAGGCCAAGTGGTAAGTTAGGTGATAAGAATGGGCGAATTCTCAAAATTGAGTTATCCAATCAAAGATAAATAATGCATGTGTAAAATTATTACGTGGTATATTTAAAATTATTAATAATATTATTTACAAATACTTCCGGATATTGGTAATTTTGACAAATGCGTTTAAAATTTTTGATGTGGAGAAAGTGAAACCGAGGATCAGAAAGTCGATGTATTTGAAATAGCTGGTTTAAAATGATGTTTCTAAACAATTGAATAGAATTACAAGATTGATATGATAGCAGCTTTATGATAGTGAAGTTGTAAGAATCTTTTTTATCATATAGATTGGTGATTACATGATTATTGAGGGTATCTAAATTTAGGTCTAAAAAATTTACAGTTTGACTAACGCTAGGCTCATTAGGAATTAATTCTAGGTTAGATGGGTAAAAATCAATATTAATTGGATAGGAATCATCAATGATAATACAAATTAAGTCGTCAACATATCTATATATAATATATAAATTAGAGTTAAAATGACATTCATAATAATAAAGATATAAGTTAGCGAGTATACTACTACAGCCAACTTGTGGTACTCCAGATGTTTGTAAATATATGTTATCATCTTGGATAATATAATTGTTGTATAACACAAAGTGCAAGAGCATAGGAAAGTTTTTGACATTAAATGCTACATTATTGGAAGATAGATAGTCATGATAAAGAGAGATAATAACTTTATATAAATCTTTAATGACAATATTATTAAATAGGTCTTTAAAATCAAAGGTATAGAAACCAAGAATTTGTGGAAGCTTGCTAAGGTGATTTACTAAATCAAAACTATTGTTCAAAATGAAATATCCTGAATTCCTAAATTTAAGAGATTCACTAATTCTATTTAAACAGTTAAGCAAGTACTTACTAGCTGTAGTGGTAAGGGTATTATGTCCACAAGTGACTGTTCTAAAACTGAGAGGTGATTTATGGAATTTAGGAACCAAAGTAACATAAGGAAATTTAAAAAACTTACAATTAATATTTAATTGTGTATATAATTTTAGCATTTTGTTTTGATTTTGATAGACTGATTATTAATGGGATTAAAAATTTGATTATTTTTTAAGTAATTCTGTAACAGAGAAACATAACATTTTTTACAAATGATGGCATAATTATTAGAAGCTTTATCTACATAAGTTATGACAAAATGTTGCTGTAGTTCTTTAATAGCAGATAGGAGTTGTTTATAAGGATACCTAGGCTTCGTTAATTTAATGTTTATAATAACATTTTTAAGTAGATGTAAGGTAGTATACTTCCATAGATGGAATGTTTCAATAGGAATGGAATGTGAACAAGCAAGTTGATATATGAATTTATCAAAATCAAATGATATAGACTGAAGAAGTTATTTAGGGTGATGGCAGAATGGAATGCGAAATTTAGACCCTTTATTCATAATATCTCAAGTATATCATCCTAAACTATACTGAGATCCCCAGTAATAATGTGTCCATGAGAGGAGCTGACATAAGGGGCAAGATTTTTATTGCTGCATACACATGATGTAAGGTCATCGGAGTTTAATGTCCTGGAAACTTCATTATAATTGTATATAGTTCTACCAATTGGTAAATTATATTTGAAGGATTTTTGTATTTTGATTTCTTTTACGGGTTACAAGTGCTGATGTTTTGCAAATAAATTATTGAAGTTAAGAGAATTAAGAATATGGTGTTTAAAAGAAATTACACAGTAAGCTATTTTAGTATGTGGATTTGGTGAATGGAGAAGGTGGTAATTTAAGAAATTTGTACGTGAAAGAAGCAAATCATAAAATAAATGTTTATAATGCTCATGAGTTAATTTTAATTTTAAAAAAATAGTATAAACAATACTTAATTTGCATTTTGTGACTTTATATAACCAAGTTCTAACAGGTAGATAATTGAAAGTTTGAGAATAATTATATTGTAATTTCAAAATGTCTGCATTGTAATCAATAGTTTTACTTAAGTTACTTTTTCCTTTGCCACGCTTATATCGCTTTTTACTAGACGTTGATGACTTTTAATATTGAAAAAGATGTTTATATACTGAAGATTTATTATAATTGTATTCAAAACCATTGCTAACAACATTATTATTATTATAAATTTGGTTTAAGCCATAGGGGAAGAGAGTTTTATATTTTTTAATGTAATAATTTTCAAATACTAATCTATCAGTGAGTGAAATTTTAATATCTAAAATATGAAGGGATACATTTTTTAATCCATGTGTAGCAAAGTGCTGATATTCAAATTGATTTTTAGTAGGGAGCTCATTAAAGACTTTATGGTCAATTTTTTTAATATGATCCCTGTGGACATTCATTCTCAGATGTAAAGGGTTGCTGGTTTGGCCAATATAGGATAAGTTACAAATAGTACAATTAAGTTTGTATATGCAATTAAAAACTTTGCAGAATTTTTGTGAAGTGGAATTATTATTAATTTGTAATGGGTCAGCATAAGGACAAGTTTTGCACCTAAGATTATTGCATCTATTGAAGGAATATGATTTAGATTGAGAGTAGGTATGGTATTCTTCCAAATCGTCTATAACGCTAAATAGGTTAATGTTTGTCGATCTATAATTATCCTAATGCATAATAAAAATAGACCGGACACTAGGTAATGAATAAAATTGACACCACGAATTTTAATTAAAATTCCCAATATAAACCCCTTCAAAAACTATTTTGTCAGGTTCGAATTTCAAATTATAACTAATACCATAAAGAATTGAAATGAAATTTCGGAGAGCAACAAAACAAGCGTAGTAGATAAGATCTAAATGAGATTTTCATACGAAACATTCATAAATAAGCGAAGTGTGGACAAATAGTCATAATCATCCGGAATGGAAGATATACAAAGCCATTAATACGTATGTGTCTGACTGAATCCCTACAACTTCAGGCCAAAGAGTGCCACATATAGTGGAAATACATGTCTAGATTAAAATGTAAAAATAAGCAATAAAAGATATTGACGTCTGGGTTAACTAAAAGATACAGAAATAAATAACACAAAAAAACACAATAAACTCTAATGCCTGCCGAGAGATGTCAGCACTATACACATACATATAAAACGAGTTTGAGAATCGAGTGTGAAACCTACCAAAAAGAGCAATAACTCGCAGAAAAAATCATAAAAGCGATGAGAGAACTCAAACCAAAATACTCCAAAATGCGAAATGTGAAGACATACCAAAATGAATCAATTGAAGGAATGAAAGGATTAGCTAAATAAAAACAATATCCATAGAGGGCCATGTTAAGACATAGATGGGCTTGTAGTTAAAGTATAGAAATGCGTTAGCGATAATAATAATCAAAATAAAATTAAATTAAAATTAAAAAGAGAATAAACTCTGTAATAAGCGCAAATGCAGCTTTACAACAGGTTTTAACTTTTTTTAAAAAGTTTTTTGCAAATATAAAAAGAAGATGGTTGAATTCAGAAGTAAATAATAAATGTAAATGTACAATTAAAAGATGTAATAGAAGTCAGTATAGAAAACAAAATATAAAACACAAAGTAATATATATATATATGTATATATATATATATATATATATATATATATATATATATATATATAATTCAAATGTATTCATTCCGGTGCCCTCTCGCATTGACGAAGTGAGGTGAAATGCTCAGTCGCTTGTTCAACTTACACGTGGTAACAATGCTTGTGAGTTCATATTACTGTTCGAGGAGGTATTATTTTTCTGATTTGTAATTCAATTGATTTATTTTTCTCCTTCCACTAGCCAGCAGACAGCTCCAATGGTGTCTATAGTTAAATACTATCGCCATTATCAGAAACTGGCTATTCGATCGGTTTTAATTCGAATTGTATGGCTGTCCTGATGAGAATGCAATTTCGAACTAACCGCCATTTTTTGTGTAGTTTCAATTGATTGTTCTCTATGTTTTAATCTTTTATCTTGAGATAATTATTATTGCCTTTTCTCATTTTTGCCGTGTTTTCTTTTTTCTTTTTATTTATATTTATATACTTTTAATTGTGAATATTGTATCCTAATATCCTTCTCATCCCTCTTTCCATTGTAGTGATATGTTATCTTCTATCTTTATCCTTAGTCTTGGTCTATAGTTACTCATTTGTAACAGATATGCTAGAGATGGGTTTTATTGTACATACAGTAGTTTATGCATAATTTTCGATTAAAATCTTTCAATTTATATATATATATATATATATATATATGGTGTTTCAAAATTAATGCAACAAACTTTAAGAGGTGATAGAATACATCCAAACACTTTTCATCATAAAATGCATGGTCGTAAGTGAAGCGGTTACGCTCTAGAGGGCTCTTTTGGGCAAGCATACAAAAACGGTGGTTTCGCTTTTAAGGCCATTAGCGATCAGTATACCAATGTGAAGAAGGCGAACACGTATTTTGTCTACTCTCTTGTCAAAGGCAATGGCAGGGAAGCTCAAATGCTTTACCAAGGGCGCTTTCCCAAAAGACGTGTTCCCAATCACGGAATGTTTTCTCGCTTGCACCGCCAACTCTTTGAAAGGGGATCCTTCAGTACTGCCATACATTTGTTGTGTTGTAAATAAAGCTTTGCTTCGCTGTTTCATGCCAGTCCTGTTTTTGCGTTGAGTAAGACTGCATGTGTGTTGTTGTTGAGACCCAGACCGTCCGAACTACCAGAAAGGTGTAAGGTAACTGTTTGGACGGCCAAGAGACTGCAAGTGCGTGGGAAAAATTCAAAACTCCCTCTAGCGCGTAACCGCTTCACTTGCAATCATGCATTATATGATGACAAGTGTTTGTTTCTATCACCCCTGAAAGTTTGTTGCATTAGTTTTGAAGCACCCTGTATATGTATTTTATGCCACTTTGAATGATTTTGTTTATGAAATTTTAACTCCTTTTTTGTGTAACTGCATGGGCTATATAATATCTAACAGCATGGTTAATATTCAATTGCCGGTAATAGGTATATTGCACACTAAAGTGCTAAGAGTTCTAATGAATAGTGATACAAATGAATTTGTACATGTCTGAAAAATATAAAAGTTAATCATGATTAATAAGCTATAAAATACTTTAATGATTTTAATTTATTTTAAAAATTTCAAATTTCATGGACATGTCGTATCGACCAATTGTTTATTTTCACATTTCTAAATGCCACACATTGCGGAGTAAACTTAATTGCATTGAAGAATATAATGCTTTGCAGTCTCAATCCACGGTTTTGAGCATATCAGCACAGTACTAGTGTATCTTCCATTGTGGCTGATGTTGTTATTATAATTCACTTTACTGTGCGCCTATGGAAGACTCCGTATTATTAGGAGAAACGCAGCTGGTTTATCTAGCCTAATGTAATATTGCACACCATCAAATTATATCCATTTCAGATATACATGGGATTTATTGTTATATTTATTACTACTAGAAATGTAACACGGTTTGATATTGCTAAAATATATATTATTGTAATTGATTGAAGAAATATCACACTTCATTAGAAGTGATTTATTATTTCAAGCGATATTCTTTACCTTCGTCTACCAAAGTAATTGCCTGATGTAGAGCCATGTGGAGATATATTTAACTTGCAAAACTGTCCTGAAAAAAATGAAATGTAATTAAATATTCCATTTCATCATTAAACTTTTCTATTATTTATAAGTTAAATGGAAATTGGATTCGAATTCTCTTAATCTGAATTTAGCCATTTTAAAAATGGCATTTTCAATTTTTAATTTAATGCTAACCTTTTCTCAGCAAATGAAAGATCCTGAATACAAATAACAGAAAAATATCAAATTTTCGAACAGAAACGGTTTAAAAAGTCATGAATTTCATTTTTAGATATAATCTCTGAAACAAACGGCATTGTGCACACTTTTTCGAATAAATATTTCTTTCCTTCGCGACACAAAGTGCTGAGGGTTCAATAAAAAAGGTATTTTCGAAGACGAAGGGTAAATCAAAATCGTTGAATAATGTTCCATTTATTCCTTTTTTATATACAATGCAGAAATATTTTTGACATTAGATCAGTATGTAATAAAAAATCTGATGTGGGCAACACATGACTTTCCTTATATAATGCAATGAATTTAAAACCTTTACAGTAAAAATATAGGTTTTTCTTATAATAGATACTTATATTCTTTCTAAGATATTGAATTTTCGACAAGTAGTCATCATTTTCATTGATTTAGCGTCATTTTAATCCATTTGGCAAGATTTTCGTTAATTTGACAACATTTCAAAAAGTCGCCAAGTTGGCGACATTTCGCCAAATTCGTCGCCAAAATCCCGCCAAGCTTTACTGACGGAGAAATAAGCTATTCATATAGCTGCTAAATGACTATTGGCGTTCAAATACAAAAGTATTACTCGAAGTATCTTTTTTCATGAATGGAACGAGCTAGATCCACGAGAATGATGTCACCCAATTTATTGCATGGTATTACATATGAAAAGTGAGCATGTTTCTCAATAGGAAATATATTTTTTTATTTTATATGACATTTTGATAATTTTTTTGGAAAATGTGCAATATCTCGAGAACGTTTCATATTAGCGTTCTAAAATTTATGTTAATCGTTTTCTAAAGAAACATTACATAAGAAATGTCTATTTGCGCAACTTTTTAGCAGATTTGATTTTTTGACGATTTTTTCAAAATTTTCACTCGAAAATTTAGGGGGGTTCTGAACATTCGATTACGTTTAAAAACAATAGACTTACAGTGTTTACGGATTGTGATTTTTGTACTAAATTTGGTTCGACTCGGTTCTTTCGTTCATCAGTTATCGTCTCCACAGTCTCACTGACACACACACATACTTTCACACACACACACAGAGAGACATCACTTCAAAAATGTTTGATTCGTGATCAGGGATGCTTGAAACGTGCTCTCCCGTCGAAAACTCAAATTCGAATTTACGACCCCCTCACAATACTTTCCTTATACATTATGTATATAAGGAAAGTAAAAAAAAAATGAAAAAATGCTTCTCATAATTCATATTTTAAAACATGCTCATCTTAGTATTTATGATGCATTAAGACTTAATTAATGTCATTAACTTTTTATTGATAAAATCTTTTGCATTTTAAAAAATAAATTAACAACTTTTTTTTTTTCAAATTCGCCATGACTACTTACATAAATAATTACTCCTTTGTTATTCCTTTAATTGCCTTCCTTTAATCCTTCAAATGTTATGAATGGCTAAATATAAATTAGATTTTTATAGACGCCTACTGCACCCAAAATCATTTCTTTTAAAATAATTGTAGCATAAAAGGTTTAATGAAAACATTATTTACAAAGTGCTTTATAGAAGACTTTCCTCGATCAGTTAGTCGCGTTTGTATAAAGCATTTATTTTGCGAAAGCTTTCTTGCAGAAGGTGTTGACAGCGTGATCATATGAATGATTAGATTATATAAATAACTGAATCAACATTAGATTTTAAAAAATACCTGTTGCATTTAAAGTCATTTCGTCGGAAATATTTAGAATTGAATTACAACACTTATTGAAAACTTAAAGAATATGATCAAAGTGCATTACGAAATATTTGAAGCTTCTATTTCTGTTTATTGGCGATATGAGAAAATCGTTTGAATATTCTCGAAAGATTCAAAATGAGATGTTAAAATAAAACATGTGTAGCCCGCAATCGCGTGACAAACAATTTTCACAAATTGTAATAAAATGGATACATTATAATAACAAGAAATATTAATCATGCATAAAGCATTGATTATAAAGCAATGTCCAACTGAAATGCAGTTTTATTTAAACTTCTCTAATATGCGATACATTGAGCGGTGTTATTTTTTAAATTATCACAATATAGTAATTTATTTTACTCGGAAACTTAAAACTTCATCATAAAAGGCAATGCTACAAAATAATCTGTTTCTCTATGTAGAATCAATGAAGATTTCATTCATATCGCTTATATTCCAGACTCTAGAGCTAAATAATTTTGCGTTAAAAAATTCAGCAATTTTTATACAACTCATCTTACAATCGCTTGTTTTGTTTACATTTTGCATACGCTAAAATTAGGCTTCGTTATAGAAATAATCAAAGTTTAGTGATCATTTAAAATCAAAAATATTGTAATTGCGTAGGCGCAGAATTTAAATATACTGATATTATGCAACAATAAAGCGGGTTTAGAATGCATC
Source organism: Amaurobius ferox (assembly GCA_951213105.1). Taxonomy (NCBI): domain Eukaryota; kingdom Metazoa; phylum Arthropoda; class Arachnida; order Araneae; family Amaurobiidae; genus Amaurobius; species Amaurobius ferox. Next base: position 128,424,951 of record OX578136.1, read on the forward strand.
ACTAAATATAAATATAAGTGTTCCTTAAAAATCAAAAATTTCCCTAAGCGAAAAAAATACTATATTTAATTTTGTAATGATTCACATGATCTCTTCATATAATATGTGTGTAATTATTATTTGAACTTTTATTTAGAAAACTACAAATCATATTTTGATGATTTTCTTTACACATTTTACGTGATAATTTGCATATTTTCTAACATTTTCAAAGTAATTTGTGAATTCTAATTCTGCTTAAAAAATGTTTGAAAAATTAGGTCCCATAAGGTTCAATGTATTTCTTTTTTTCAACCCGGGTTCATTCCAAAACTAATTGAGTGATATTATTCTTTTACATCCACATATGCCCCACAAGTCATCTCAACAACATACTAAAATTTCATTTGGAAAAGTCATTTTCACGGTAGTTATCGTGCTAACGGACAGACAGACTGACAGAATAATCAAAGTCATAAACACTTCACAGCTATGTTGGAAAATGTTAAAAAGGAGGAAAATATTTTGCACCATAAAATTACCACTCAATGGAAGTTCTAAGAATTCGTATGCCTCTGCCCCTCTTCAAAAGTGAAAGTTAAAAATTTGTTACTCTTGATTGGTTACTACTTTTAGGTCGGTTAAACATTAATACATCAACCTGCAAAGGGGGAAATGACTTACCTGTATAATGGGTTCACAAAAAATCGAAATTATATTGGGGAAAATGAAATAAATTAAGACTTCAATCGAGATTCCAATTAAGGTGCTACTTGCAACTACGTACTAGTTACGATTTCGTATTATAATCATCATTATTAGAAAGTAAATTTCGTTACAGTGTAATCGGGCTCTCTGTGACAACCCGTAGCTTTAATTAATGTGTAGTAAAGTGTTTTATCTTTCCAATGATATCGATTAATGATACAATTTAAAACTTCCTTAAAGAAAGCAGACATATGCAAATTACGTTACAATTGCTTTGAGGAAGTTTTTATTCCTCTTCATCAGATTAAAACAGTGCCTTTATTTCACATACGCCAAGCAATAACTACTTGGCGCCCTCACAGTTCATGATTAGCGTTTATTAATTAAAGTCACTGTTTTTACCAAAGCTCCCTGGATACAAATGTCACGTAATTTGCATATGTCTGCTTTCTTTGAAGTACTAATTGTGTTATTCTCACAAACAGCATAGAAATTAATATTCTACTGTTTTACTTATGTAGAGAATTTCGGTATTTAAGAATGTATCTCTTCACTTCTGAGAATGGCTTTCTTTCACATTCTGGAAAAAACGATTTTTTTTTAATTCTGTCACATTTAAAGCGGATGATTACGATGTATCTAACACAAATACCTACATATTGACAGACCTCGATATTGTTCTTAAACATTAACACAAATTGGATATGTCTTATGATTTGATCATAAGACATTGGTTATGTCTTATGGTCAAATCATAAGACATAATTAATAAAATATATTCTATCTGAAAAGCAAGTGATAGGCTTATTGTTACCGATTATATTAAGAATATTGATTTCATACAAATTGCTATATTCCTTCGATAGACCATTTTAATAGATCTTGACAACTTTTAATCGTTCTTAAAACCATTCATTTTAATTATTGCAGTCTTAGTCATTTCACAATAGTCAGTATTTTTTCGCATTTCAGATTTTAAAAAATTGCAAATATATTGATTGCAATATAAAATTACTCTATCATCTTTTAAATAATGAATCATATGTAAAATATAATTTTTTAATATATTTAAATACTTTTTATCAATATTCGAAAACAATAGTTTTTCAATTAAAGACTATTTCCAGTTCTAATGTCTCTATAATCAAATGATTGAGGCTTACTGATCTTATGATTGAGGCTATCAAGTGTTTGGGGCCATTGTCTCTATAATCAAATGATTGAGGCTTACTTTTACCCATTCCAAACCCAAATTTTATTTGAACTACTAAAACCTTTTGATTTATTGTGTCTACAGTTCGACATCATTTAAAAGCGGTTGATCATTATTGAAAGAGTGGTAGTATTTAGGAATGCTCTAAATACATTAAGTCGTAAAAAATTGATAATCATATATTGACACCAACACAATGTATTACATTTGCCATATTTTTATCAAGCATTTGGGGCCATTGAATATAAGGCCTGAGAAGGCCGCGGAGTAGGTCCAAACCTGGAAATCCCGTACCTGTGTAGCCTAAGATACATCTTTGCACAGGATATTTACTACATGAACTCGCACAGAGAGCGACTGTAAGCGGCCATATTACAAGATTTTATTAGAAATTGATAGCCTGCAATCCATAAACATTAAAACCTGGGTTGTTGGGAGATTATACCCTCGCGAATAGGACCCGAATAGGAGAAATAAATAGGATATTTTCGTACATTGTTTTAGGTCCTATTCATGATGGTGTAATTTCCTATCCAAGTTTAAGACTATCAACTCATGACATTCTCTTGTTAGACGTTTCCCAATTTCAGACAAGTTAAAATCTGAGAATGATTTATATTTTAAAATCGATAATAAGTAATATGGAATCGATGATAAATTATATGGAATCGATATTATGTATCATATGAAACCAATAACATTTTTGTAATATTGGATAATTCATAATTACATTATAATTTTGTAGGACATTTTAAATGCATTTTAACACTTCATTTATTTTCGTTAAAACCATATCTCGAAAAAGGTTTTTAGATCAATATCATTAAATTGCATTAATTTTGTGCCTACTAGATAACAATGTCTCGTTATTATTTTAAATTATGAAACTTCTAACATGAAGAAACGAAGAAAAATTGCGGAAAATTGCATTAGTTAATTGAATTTTTCTTTTCACCTTTTTAAAGTTAATTCATTTTACCTATAGCGGCAGAAAATACGTATCTCTTTGGTGCTAAAATTATAAATACTTATTTAAACAATCAATAATCATTTTTCATTTAGAAAAAATAAATTCCAGAAATATGTGGTATAACCGAGTTCCAGTTAAAGCTCATAAATGAAATATTTCCATTCATTTCGACATTCCTGCACGAAAATTGTTTACATATTTTCTTAATTACGCAGTAAAGAACGCGATCATGATTGAAGAAAATTAATTATGCAATACATAGAGTTTGAGAAGGAATGTTAGAAACCAATTAGCATTTGAACGTTATTGTTGTTTTATTTTACATTGCTGCAGATGCCTATTAATTTCGCACATGTGCCAGCGTGTTTGTTTTTTAATGCGAGCAATTTGATTTGATCTTACTAAAGGCAAATAAACGTCCTACAATTATTTTTCTGAAAGTTAATCGTGAATATTTTACTTCAATGTGATGAAAATAATGATGTTGAACACTAAACTACTTTATCAGTAAAATACAGAAAAAATTAACGGTATTAACTGCTTTTGGAAGCAAAATAATACTCCTTAGTTAGGATGAATAAGACAGAGTACTAATCTCAGACTTCTTAAATCGGATGAATTTGGCCAAATATTCGGTAAAATATTTAATATTTTAAAACGGTGATTAAAATTTCCATGAAAATCTGATTTACAGTTTTTAGCTATACGACTATAAATGCATCGCATGTAGCGGCACACAAACTATAATACGGACTGCTATGCAAACTACATATAAATGATGATTTTAAACAATTTATTACTGATTTAAGATTGATTAAATTGAATGAATTCGGCGAAAACTCTATTTCAGAAAAGTAAATTGATCTTTCTATATGATTATACAGACCCCATAGGATAGACGGGATTGTGCAGACAGGAAAAATAATCCTAAAGCAAAATATTATGCATAAATATAATTTTGTGTTTGATTCTTCATGTCATCAGAAGCAATTCTATGAATGTTTTCTTCAAAATTGCTATTCTTGACACCATATGAAGCAGAGATATTTCGTTAATCAAATATTTGTAAGATAAATTGGTTTTTACAGAATAGTTTTGTCAAAACAAAGCGATGTAAAGACGCTTCGAATTGCCGAATAAATTATTTCTTTGGAAGATTCAGGTATAATAATAGGCCGCATTCTTTGTCTATCATACCTCTTGTTGCAAAACGTATTTTATGCTGATTAAAGATTGATAGACAGCGTGACATTAAACATGTACGTAAACTTGTTTGGTATGTTAAGGAAATTTTAGCATTTTTGGTGAAACCATATGATATGACCAATTTAACATTGGTAAAATATATTTTATCTGTGGTTTATATTTATTAATAGGATCTGAATCAGTTTTATCAAGTAATACACCACTTTATACATATTGGAAATTGCGTAAAATATGAGATTTCACCAACTTCATTTTTATTTCTCATACTATTATACAGAGATATGTTTACTTTCCAACTTGGGATTTTGACATATAAAAACGCTTGAAAACCTCTTTCATATCATCAGACGCAATTCCATAATCGTTTCCTTCAAAATTGCTGTTCTCGACACAATATGAAGCAGTAATATTTCGTTAATCAAATATTTTTTTAGATAAATTGGTTTTTACAAAGTAGTTTTGCCAGAACAAAACGATGTAAAGACGCTTCGAATCGCCGAATAAATTATTTCTTTGGAAGATTCAAGTACAAATATGGGCCGCATTCTTTGTCTATCATACCTCTTGTGGCTAAACGTCTTTTATGTTGATTAAACATTGATGAACAGCGTGCCATTAAACATGTATGTAACTTTGTTTGACATATTAAGGAAATTTTAGCAGTTTTGGTGAAAACATATGATATGGCCAATTTAACATTGGTAAAATACATTTTATCTGTGGTTTATATTTATTGATAGGATCTGAATAAGTTTTATCAAGTACTACACCATTTTATACATATTGGAAATTTCGTAAAGTATGAGATTTCACCAACTTCATTTTTATTTCTCATACCATTATACAGAGATATGTTTACTTTCCAATTTGGGATTTTGACAGATAAAAACGTTTGAAAACCTCCAGAACACACTTTGAATATTTTTAGAAATATGATCGCTTGAGTATATCTCGGTGAGGTGCGCGTTAGTTAATTCAAAAACAAAAATTTGCAGCTCTATGAAATTTTATATATCTGTGTTGTTATCTCTTTCCTTAATAAACTAGCTCCCTTAATTTTACTCCCGTGACGTTCATGTCTGGAAGGTTTTTACCAAGGTCATTAAATATAAGGTTGAGCACTCAGCCACGCAACCAATTAAAAAAATGTCAGCATGACGTCATGGAAATTAAGTTTCAACATTCGTGATATCACAGCTCATATTAAACTATGAGAGGAGTTGCCAAAACACAAAAAGTTAGTTAAAAGTTGTGTGTCAATTTTGAAGTGGCAAGATCCAGGCGTAAATAACATAAGTAAAGATTTAAAATTGTGCTGTGCACACAGAATCCAGTGACGTGCAAGGAGATTTAGTAACGTCGGTGGAGTAAGATGACTGTGGCAGTAAACAAGGTTAGTCCCTCTTGAAAGCTTGAGAACAAAATGCGCACGTTCTTAATTCCCATGTCGTCATATGCACAGATCTAAATAAAAATAATAATGAAGCTAGTCATGCCTGGGATAAGAACCTCTGGTTTATCTCTCTACTGAAGCCTTGGATTAACTCTCAGTGCCTCTGGACAAAATCCATTAGCAATCATTGTGGGTGCTACCTGTTGTTACCGCTTCACTCTTTTAAGCCATATGTAGTGACTGGCCTTGAATTCCTAAGTGTTACTAAGCTGAGTAAGTAACATTTCTACTGACCCCACCAACGCACATTGGTACCAAAAGCGGAATTTGTCGTAAAAACCACACATATTCGACATTGCAAGGAAGTAACCTTTCCACTGACCCTAGCGGCGCACAGTGGTACCAAAAGCGGAATTCGTGGAAAAAACCACACAGATTCGCCATTCTTCAATATTCTTGAATACTTCTTTCATATAATATATATATATGATTTCTAGGCAAAACAGCAATACTGAAAATATTAAGATATATTTAACTAAAAGATTAAATGGAAATACATTTATCTAATTATAATTATCTGCTTATTGTTATCATATATTAACTTAAACCATATCTGGCAACTATTTGATTTTCCATAGTTTTGCCCTTTAAATTACTACTTTCACGTGCCTAACTAAAATGTTATTATAAATAAAATAGTTGAACTATTAATACTATTTTTAGAACCTATTGATAAATAAATGCACACTAATTTAGAAATGTTTTTGATAGAATATATGAATAATTAATGCGGTTTTTAGAATTTATCTAACATAATAAAGTAATGTGTCTGTCTATGCGTGCAGTCTGTAATGCGAAAACCAAGCATCTTACAATCATAAAACTTGGTACATGGGTAAGTACGCCTCATCGTTATATTTTACATATTGAATTAGTTTTTCAGTTATTTAATGCTTTAGATCGATTTAGGCCACTATTTACACAAATCCATACCTTAGAGACCTAAAGATATTCACACAGTTTCCATCTTGACACCATCGGAAAGATGGAAAAATTATTTTTCAAACAAACTTCGTACGGAGTCCATGCGATGAATTATACATTTTTTAAAGAAATATTTACTTTCCATGCGTTTTAAACCTCTTCAATTTTTATATTAAGATACACAAAATTTGGCATGTTTTCCAAGGTCCATATGTTAACAGCAGTTCCTAAATATATTACAAACTACTCAATAAAATAAAAAAAAATATAAACCCATCCGTTGATGACATATATATGTTTTAACCCAGCCGTGTCATAGGTTTTTTTTAATAAACCGAACGCATTTCAGACACTACCCCCGAAGCTGTTCTATCAATTGAAGAGATTCTACGTACGCCTGGGAATAGTATTTTTTACCAGCTGTTCTACCACTGAAGCCATACCCTTGGGAGCTGTACCCATTGCGTTTCCATAAGTAGAGTGTTGAATATACGGTCAATTTTAATTCTCATAATTTTTGCTTTTGTCATTTGAAGCATGCAAATTTCAAATCGTAACCGTTTGAAATTATCTTCAAGTGTATTATTTAAGCAGCGGCCACTTATTAAATTATTTATACGTAGCGGACGCTACGTTTAGAATCCGGGAAACGTCAGATAGTTAGTGCTAGTTCATAGAAGTAATACTATTTTAAATTTTCTTAGTAAAATTATGAATAATAAATTCTATTTCTAAAGTCCATACATTAATATACATACTAATTTAATAATATTTTTGATTCCTCACCAGTCAAAAAAATTTAGTCCTGGCCTTATGTGACTGATGTGTGGAACCGATGCTATGAAAATCATATTAAACATATCTTTATTGTTTGCTAAATTATAGCACTTCTTGCTGTAATAGAGCCGATAACGCTGGTGATCTTTATTTCTACCTTCCTGTGCTTCTTTCGAGAGGATAGCTATAGGCAAAACAACAAGCCCTATTATTTCCTTCTCATGCATAAGAATTTTATGGGCACGAATTTATCGACATGTTATACGATGGACATAACGAAATAGCTAAATTGGTTGTTTCTTGAGCATATATTCCAAATGCATCACCATGGATTTCAAAATTGTTTCAAATCGTTTATAAGATAAACACTCAATATTTTATCATTAATTATCTCATTATTCGTCAATTTGAGCAATTTGGCTATTATAGGGGGAGGGGGGTCTCTAAAACCATCGGGTAGTGTTGTTATCATTCTTTTTCCACATTGCCCGCTTAATGTCAACGCATAACTCAACATTTTTCATAAATTGTCTCTGATTTTTTTTTCTTCTTTGATGGCTCGAGTTGCTTTATTCATATTCCCCAATTTAAAACATTAATTGTAACTTAAATAATATGCATTCCATAAATCGTATTTGATAGTGTAATATGTGACATTTTCAGTTTAAGAGCTTCTTCATTTGATGTGGTTCCTGTACTTGCAGACGGAATCGAAATTTTCCAAGTCTCCACTTTCTAAATTTACCAGAAACACACCTTTCAATCCATCCTTATGCCTATCATTAAACTTCGCCCTTACACGGCATACTGAATTAAGCCTTTTACTGAATTCTGGTAAAAACTGCTTCTTAAATTCTGATATAATTTTACAATATTGTTTGGCTTATGAAATTGGGTATTTTTTACGTCAAATTAGTTCTAAAGAATTTTAGGGTCGAACGAAAGAAACTCCACTTAAAACTTTGTATGAAGTTGCTTATGATGTTATAGTAGATGCTATTTGATGTAGCCCCCTGTTCTTGGAGACGAAATCGAAATTTTCAAGTCACCACTTTCTAAATTTACTAGAAACACACCTTTCAATCCATCCTTATGCTTATCATTAAACTTCGCTTTTACGCGGCATACTGACTTACGCCTTTCACTGAATTCTGGTAAAAACCACTTTTTAATTTCTGATATAATTTTACAATATTGTTTGGCTTGTGAAACTGGGTATTTTTTACGTGAAATTACTTCCAAATAATTATTAGGGTCAAACGAAAGAAACTTCACTTAAAACATTATATGGAGTTGCTCATGATGTTATAGTAGTTTGTAGCACAAAAAATCTTAAAACAAAAAACAAAAAACTTGTGTATATCACAACTAAATTTTCGTTAATCACTTAACTAAACTGCGGTGAACATATTATAACAATAATCAAATATCGATAACATATTATTATAATTCCAAAAGAGTCACATGCTAACTTTTCATATGTATTTAAATTTCATATTAACTGCTTCTGATCAGAATTCGCGGACTTCATTATATCTTTATTTTGTTAATTTTTATTGAGACAATATTACTTTAATATTGGCACTTTAATAAAGGACTACAAATTTAATAGACTTTTTTTAGTTTAAGAAATATTGTGGACATAAAATATTCCTTGTTATGAAATAAGTTTAAAAATTACAAGATATACCTTTTATGTTTTTAAAAGTAGTAGTGAAATATTTGTCATGAAAATGATTATCGTCGGATAAATTCGAGATATGAACGATACTGATGCAGGCAGAGAGAGCAGAACCTTTAAAAAATATAGGAAATGACATTCGAATGCGATAAACAGCGAATTTTATAAAAAGTTGACGCTATTTTTTACAGAGCAGTTGTATAATAGTATATGTGTTTAAAATAGATCATCCAAAGCGTCTGGGAAACTGTAGGATTTTTAAAGGCATATAAATTTGAATGAAAACACATTTAGATATCTATATTTAAAGCTTTATAGTATAATTTTGACTATGTATTTATTAAAATATTTATGTCATAAATCAGCTGAGATAACACTCATTTGAAATATATGAAACATATAATTATAAATATCCACAAAATTTAGAGAAAAATTTAATTAAAAAAATTAATTTGTAATTCTGATCAGGAAAAAGTGAAATTTCAATTAAAATGTGAACGTCCTGCTTAAGACCAAAATTTCGTCTTTTTTATACTGAACAAAATATTGTTGCGAACTCGCAATATTCTTTCATTGGCGCCTCCTCTTTCGTCTGTCTCGAAGGCCAGGCGAAGAAAATACAGTCCATGACGTCAGCATTACTTGGGGATGGCGTGGGCACATAGTTTCCAGGATTTCTCAGTTAGAAGAATGATTGCCAGATTTGGCGATTTATCGCCAATTTGGCGACTTTTGGCGACTTCCTGAAACTTTGAGAAACTCCACGAATTTACGATTAGTCTAGGAGATATGAAGAGATTTCCAGAAATTTCTACATAACCTATAAAAGGACTCATCCCTCTGTTACATTGCGAGTTGACGAATGGGGGTGACACGAGTTACATTGGACTGTAATTTTTGTCAATGTTTTGAGAATAGTAACAGCTGTTTTGTTGTTATTGTTGAGACCCAGACCGTCCGACCTACCAGAAAGCCGCTGTTTGTGAAATTATTTTCGTCAATATTTCGAGAATAATATCGCTTATTCTGTGAAATTAGTAGAGCATTTAAGGGCTGTTTGATTGTATATTGTTTCGGTTTAGTTTGCTTTTGTGAATAAACGTAAGTTATCCAGAAACTTGGACTCGTTCTTGTATCCTGCGTCTACACACACGATTATAGAGGATACGTTCCTAACAATATATTCATTTTCGTAACAGGATACTTGGATTCAATGGCCATCAAAAAATAGTACTCTGCAAAAAATATTTTCATGTTTCGGGGGTTTTTTTGTTTCTGCATCACCATTCGACAGGTCTAAGTTCAAAGCACTGGAAACTCAGACATAGTGTGATTAAAAGTACACTACCTATAGCAGAATGACTGGTACAAATTAAAACTCATGCTACTTTCTATACAAATTCTGAATCCTATCAGGACGAATAGGTAATTCGAAGACATTTTCCTTAGATTTATATAAAGTTATTAGTTATCTTTATCATGATTATCAATCTTCCAATAATGTTCCATTTAATGTCAAAAACTTTTCTATGCTATTGCACTTTGTGTTATACAGCAGTTATATTACCCAAGGTCATAACATATATTTACAAACATCTGGTGTGCCTCAAGGGGGCTGTAGTAGTAGTATTCTAGCTAAGTTATATCTTTATTATTATGAACGTCATTTTAACTCTAATTCATATATTATATATCGATATGTTGACGACTTAATGTGTATTATCGTTGATGTTTCCTATCCCATAATTATTGATTTTTACCCCTCTAACCTAGAATTAATCCCTAATGAACCTAGTGTTAGTCAAAATGTAAATTATTTAGACCTAAATTTAGATACTCTCAATATTCATGTTATCACCAATCTATATGATAAAAAAGATTCTTGTAACTTCATTATTATTCAGCTATCATATCGATCTTGTAATTCTATTCAATTGTTTAGAAACATCATTTTATACCAGCTATTTCGAGTACATCGACCTTCTTATCCTCAATTTCACTTACTCCGCATCAATAATCTTAAACGCATTCGTCAAAATTACCACTATCCGGAAGTACATGTAAATAATATTATTAATAATTTCAAATACACCACGTAATAATTTTACAAATGCATTATTTATCCTTGATTAGATAACTCTTTTTTGTGAATTTCACCCTTTCTTATCACCTACTTACCACTCGGTCTGAGTCTGATACTGCTTACTATTTTTGAAGGATTACTTTCCACTTGTCCAGAGTCCTATACTGCTTACTTTTTTTTAAAGTCTTCATACACATTATTTTTCGTTCAAGTGCATTCATTCCGGTGTCCACTCGCTTTAATGAAGAGATGTGAAATGCTCTGTCGAATGCTCCCCTGTGAACATATAGACTCCCACGTGGTGGCTGTGTTTGTGAGATAATATTTCTGTTTTTTATATTTCTCGTTTATAATTCACTTGGTTTTTATTATTTGTCCTTCCACTAGCCAGTAGACAGTTCCTATGGTGTCCTTAGGTACATACTATCGCCATTGTCGGAAACTGGCTATTCTATCGGTTTTAATTCGAATTGTATGGATGTCCTGACGAGAATGCAATTTCGAACTAACCACTGTTTTTCGTGTAGTTTCATTTGATTGTTCTCCATGTCTTGATCTTCAATCTTAAGCTATTTATTATTGCTTATTCTCATTTTTGCCGTGTTTGCTTTTTTACTTTATATATATTTATATATATATATACCTTTTCAATTATGATTTTTGTATACTCATCTTTCCGTCACCCCCTTTTCATTATAGTGATAAATTACCTATTTTTATCCTTAGTCTTGGTCTATAGTTACATATTGGAAGCAGATATGCGAGAGAGCTTCTTTTTTTTTGTACATACCATAGTTTATGAATAGTTTTCGATTAAAAATTTTAATTTTTATTTATATATATATATATATATATATATATATATATATATATATATATATATATATATATATATATATATATATAAATAATATATATATATATATATATATATATATATATATATATATATATATATATATAAATATATATATAAATATATATATAAATAATATATATATACAAATATATATATAAATATATATATAAATAATCCTAATATTCTTCTCATCCCCCTTTCCATTGTAGTGATATGTTGCCTTCTATCTTTATCCATAGTCTTGGCCTATAGTTACTCATTTGTAACAGATATGCTAGAGATGGGTTTTTTTGTACATACAGTAGTTTATGCATAATTTTCGATTAAAATCCTTCAATTTATATATATATATATATATATATATATATATATATTTTGTTTATATTGTTTGTTATTTTATATTATATTATATATTATTTTTATTATATTATATTATATTGTTATATTATACTGTTATTATATTGTTTATATTGTTTGTACTAATCATGATAAGAATCTTTAATCCTTTGCGCATATTTAAATAAATGTATTTGGTTTTAAATTATCCTCTTTAATTCAGGCTCCTACTTTAGGATGTGGTAACAGATTTGTTATGAGGCGACGTAGTTTTGTACTCTTACTGCAGTTTGTTGCTATGATTAAAACGATATCTGTACGTTTGGTAAGATATCTATATAACAGAAGTTTTTCATTTTTTCATTTTGCCGTGTAATTTTTTTAATTAAAAGTTATACAAGATCTGTACTATAAGAAATGAATACGAGGTCTGCAAATTTTCTCAGAACACATTATAAATTACCTAAGATGACTAATGACTGCATATTGTGTCTGGGAAAAAGTAGCTTTTAAAACAGATGAAACAGGTTAAAAGAAGGTATGTAAACATTTTAAAACCGGTTGCTGAAATTTTGCAATAACAAAACTGCTGCTGACATAACTCTTATTTAATGACCAGAACTCTTAACGTTCGTTTTTGACAGAACAAGGAGGAGTAGGAGTGCTTCAACGAGGTTCTACAGTACCAAATTAAATTGAAATTTGACGAGTGATATTTGATATAACGTAAATAGATGCAATAAATATCTCGCCATACACATATTTAACAACCTCAATTTATGATGTAGAGGGTTTGTGAGATGCTCCAAATTACCTTGGAATTAATTTTCTCCAACACGCGGTTAGGAAATCGTGTAGTATTCATTAAATCGATCCCTCATGAGAGATATATCTGACATTATTGAGATTTGGCGGAAGATAATGTTGTTTCACTATGTAAAACAAATTTAGTATTTCTCTTGGCATGTATGTTTCTAACTGGAGTACATGTATTCCCACTCAGAGTATCCAAAACTGTTTAAAAAAGTAGTCATCGAATTTTGCTGGTGACAAAAGTGTCGGCATGTTAAGCGTTTATTTATCACGATCTGCTATAAATAGAACATTGATGATGAATGATATGGAATCAGTCTCAAAATCTGGAAGAGGTAAGGGGAAATGACTAACCATACTTCCGGTTCCTCATCCATTTCCGGATCAGAAATTTTCATTTTCCTTAAACCATCTATTACTCAAGATTGGCTATAGATAGAGCTTAGATTATTAACTGATTTGTATTCAGCAGCATATTCCGGAGGAGGTAGGGTGATTATCCAAATATTTTCACTTCTGGTTTATAAATTACCTTTTAACATATATTTCTTAGAATTGGCTCTTTGAAAGAGCTTAGATGATGACTGACATACATTCAACAGCATATTCTGGAGGAGGTAGGGTAATTCTCCAAATATTTTCACTTATGGTTTAAAAATTAATTTTGTAACATCTATTTCTCAGAATTCACTCTAAAAACAGCTTAGATGATGACCGGCATACATTCAACATCAATTTTAGGAAAGAGTAAGGGCCTCACTAATGATATCTACTTCCGGTTATGGATATGTCACGTCCAAGTCAAACATGTGCATTTTCCTTGCAACAATTATTTTTCAGGATCGAATAGAGCTGAGATGATGATTGATATGAATTCAGTATCACATTCCAGAGGATTACTTGTTTACCAAAGATTTTCACTTCCGGTTCAGGAGATGCAACTTCCGTCTTTCTTTGAAAATTCGCATGATTATTCGGAAGAAGTATACAAAAGGGTGCTTTCTTGTTTCATCGAAAATTCACTGTACACGACACTTACCCGCGTATATATGCTCCAACATAAATTTTTTGTTAACTTTAGATTTTGCAGTCGGAATGTTTTTTATTAGAAACATACTATATAACAGAGACAGCTGATCAAGAATAGCAATATAAACAAATAAATGTAAATATTGGACAAATATATGATATAATTATTTAATATAATTCTAGTTTATCTCTAAAATTTTTACTCTTTCTTACATTTATCCCAACGTAAAGACAATGATTTTATTCATCTTTGTCAAAATATGTTATGTTTTAACAAACATTTAACTAATATATTTAAGCATATTTATTCTTTTTCTTCATTTTTTGTTTTCGTCAACCATTTTCATTTTTCATTTTCCTATTTAGGCGACTCATAACAAACATTTTATCAGAAAGAGAGTTACCAATGACGTAATTGACTGCAAATTATAAATATAAAAATTAAAACGGACAGTTTTCGAATTTGAGATACCTGCATTGTACAGCCACACACACACACACATATGCTTCACGATAGAGTATGTATAGTTCGATCGTGTTCGAAAATGCCCGATATTTTTAAATTCATAGAAACTTCCCTTTCTATCCCATTATAATACTATCCCTATACATAAAACTATTTACATAGGGAAAATTCATTAAGAGCTTGTACAATAAATAAGAAACTGAACGAAATATCAGCTAAAACTAAATAAATATTATTGCCCTCAAAAAGGGATAAAAAAATTGCACTATGCATTAAGATATTTACTTGGTTACTTCAAATAGAAAAACTGAGAAATCTTTTCATTCTGCGAATGATAAATGAGATACTCGTACTTCCCCATTTTCGTGATTCGCCTCTTTCTAGTTCTGCGACAAATGTCTGGATAGATTGAAGAAAAAAATTCCAAAGCTTGCTGAACTCTATAAAAGAATGAATGAAGAAGGTATTTGGGCCACTTGCTATTTCTCTGCAATGCATTTATGTCTAGTATTTATGGTGCATTATACTTTACATTTTCATGAATATTATGTTCTTTTAATAAATAATTTGTCATCACGTCTGATGTTAAAATAACAAAATTAAACACACATCCATAACAGAAGGTCTTTATTTCACTTCCTTAAGACGTACAAAAGTTTAAAAAAGCCATAGCTCTTTCGAGCATGAGTATGCTCTTCATCAGTGGCTACACGGAAATAAAGTTTGAATCGTTCATATATAGACCAGATATAGCAACAAAATTTGCATAAATACAATTTACAAAAGAATCTACGTTTAGACAAGTATGAACCGTAAACAATTTTTCAAAAATTTTAACAACAAAAGAACAGTATATTAAATTACAATTTAATTACAGAAATTGCATGGAGTCGGGAATGAATTTGAGTTACGTTTGGTGACTCATTCTCGACTCCATGCAATTCAAGTCTCTGCAAAGTTATCTTTGACGTCTTCCTCTTTGGCATTATGCTTGATTGCCCCCCCCTTTTTTTCGATTTCTGTAATTAAATTGCAATTTAATATGCTGTTCTTTTGTTGTTAAAATTTTTAAAAAATTGTTTGCAGTTCATCCTTCTCTAAACGTAGATTCTTTTGTAAATTGTATTTATGCAAATTTTGTCGCTATATCTGGTCTATATATGAACGATTCAAACTTTATTTCCGTGTAGCCACTGATGAAGAGCATACTTATGCTCGAAAGCGCTATGGCCTTTTTAAACTTGTACGTCTTAAGGAAGTGAAATAAAGATCGTCTGTTATGGATGTGTGTTTAATTTTGCCATGTTCTTTAAATTTTCTCTGTTCTACATAATAACATGTATATAAAAGTATTGTAATAGGGTCGACAATTTAATTTTGACATTTCTGTATATTTGCACGTTTTTGGTACCCTACTACACCAATCAACAATTTTAGGGAGCGGGGTGATTAGTTTAAAGCATCCATACTATCTCAAAAACTTTCTATTCAATTAACGGGAAAGGAACCGACCTATCTCGCCCATGTTAAATTTGCTAACTTTATGTTCATTTTTCTCAGAAGCTATGAGTACTATCAGCTGAAAATCTTCACAACTGAAAGGTTCAATACTTTTACATATTTTAACAGTTCATTTTTTATTTACTTCAAAAAGTTTGAAATTATAAATTTTTAACTAAGGTCACTACTTGTTACCTAAATTTTAATGCATTTATTTTTCTTGAAAGTAAGCAACTTGTCTTCTTGTCTTCTTTAGTCAAATTCTTGTGTTCTTGTGTTAAAATATGCACGCACATAGTTTGAATATACCATAAAAATTCCAATGTGTTCTGCTCATTAACTGTTGAGAGAAGGAGACATAAACCGTAAAAGCACATTCTGTGAAAGGCAGCTTAAAAATCGTCTGGTTCCAGTGCAAGCTTTTTGCCTTCTACTGACTTATATGTTACCTTGCTGCTGGTTAGCCTTCCCTACAAATAAAAAAATTCAAAAATTTTGACCAATTCACTGATTCCAGTCCCAGATTTTTGTGTTCTATTGACTTATATGTCAGCTTGCTGC
This sequence comes from Amaurobius ferox, assembly GCA_951213105.1. Classification (NCBI taxonomy): domain Eukaryota; kingdom Metazoa; phylum Arthropoda; class Arachnida; order Araneae; family Amaurobiidae; genus Amaurobius; species Amaurobius ferox. The sequence continues at coordinate 128,441,509 of OX578136.1, forward strand.
TGGTTAGACTTTGCTACAAATCAAAACATCTGATGTGAGCAGCACATGACTTTCGCTACAGACTCAAATTATTTTTCTCTTTATTGAATCTAAATGAGCCTAGCACTATTGGCCCATGCATCTATAATTGCAAGAAACTTTTCCAGATTATTCGTTGAATAAATCAGAATTAAAGGGTGGCAGGCATAGATACAAAAAGCTCATTAATAAGGTTATCGGTTGTTAACTACGAAACCCCAAAAACTAAGGAAGCAAATCAATGGTTCGAAACCCCCCATTTAGGAAGATATTTACTTCAAATAGAAACTGAATGCTCCATCAAATAGAAAAACTGAGAAAACAATTTATTTTGCAGAGAAAAATCACACATGACATTCTGATGCGTGTGCCATTTTCGTCTGTGTGATTCATCTCTTCCCAGTTAGGGGATATAAATCGTTGGCGAGAATAGAGAAAGAAAATTCAAATGTTGTTTTGGAATGCGGAAAGGAATCAGAGGGCAATCTGAATATTCCATTTTCCTCCCACAATAGAAACAAATTTTAGTCAATTTAGTAGCATTATTTTTCATTAGTACATGTCTAATTGTATTAAACCACCGAATCCAAAAGGCTAAGATTAAAGTTATAATTTTAATGAACGTTATATCTATCTTCTAATTAATGTATGTATATATATATATATATATATATATATATATATATATATATAACAGAACATGTATAATAAATAGTTTAACCCATTATGTACCCTTGATTATGGACACCAGTAAGGTTTTAAGGTCTGCCATGATCAAAATCTGATGAATAAGTACCACAATTCCTATAAACCTCTTACTTTAACACATTTATGTATAAACTACCATTTACTTGTTTTTATTCAGTCACCACCATTTAAAATTTCCCCTAGACGTTTTCCCGCTGAAAATGTTCCTAAGTATATATTTTCTAGTTTAAAACTCTCCGTATCATGCTATCTTGTTTTATGTAAATTTTCCTGCATGTATCCTTTCCACTTCCCTCACTAGAGGACAAATATTTCATGTAATGCCAGTATATTCGTATAGACTTTTCGACCAAATTGAACTTCTATGCATTTTAGAAGTTACTGATTTTGACGAAACACCTTTAGAGTTATTTTCTTATCAGCTTGTCTCTCCAAAGATTTAAGAAATCAGGTTCCCACCTAAACTACCCTATCGATAGAAATCAAATTTTGTACAGGGATATTCTATGACCTGGATGAGTAAGCAGCGAGATTTTCAATTCCACGTATCATGCGTACTAAGCTCTAATTTTGTACTAAAAAAACTGTGTTACCTGGTATTTTCCAAAACTGCTCAATCAATTGAAAGTAAATTTAGTACAAAAGCAGGATGCTGCATGAACGTCAAAACGATGTAGTATATTTCGATGTGTTTCTTGCGCGCATTTTGTACTTTTCTGAAATATTTTGCTAACTATTTAACATATCGCAACCAAAATGAATAATAATGTAGCTTATTCCACAAATGGTGATTTCCTGCAATTTTTATTAGAGTCATGAAGGAAAATATAAAATGAAGTGCATAGGTGGGGGACATCAATGGAAGGCCTTCATTCATGCTTATTAGAATCACATTTTTCTCGATATATTAAAAATTCATGCCCTGTGACTATAGGCAAATCTTGAAATATTCAGTATTCCACAGAACATGTGAGAAATGCAAGAGGGTGGGAGAATATACAAGACCCATGGGTGGTATTTTTGTTTCAAGGTGGTGTACTTTGGAAAATGAGTTTTACGTATTTCTTTATTTTTAAAGTTATATACTCTGTAATAGATAAGTACTCAGCTGTTCTGTGAGAATCACCCAATAAGATGTAGAAAAATCTTTTAAACATAAAGAATTTAATAAAAAATGTTTTTTCTCTTAAATGTTGTCATTTCTCAAATTTGCTGAAATTGGATCATTGTGGTGCTCTACTATTCTTTTTATGCACACAATAAGTACTCTGACTGGGACCAAAGTTCTACATTAGTACCGGGAATTAAAACCCCGTTTCTATGAATTTAAAGATCAGAGAGTGAACACTTTAGCGACAAGAGGGGCCTTGTAATTCGCAAGCCGTCGCCTATTTCTTCAATGCTAATATGTGCGACTTTGCAAAATCTATTGTCAAGCGTTGTCGTGTCTTCGGAATTATTGAGCTTTCTACAATAAAGCAACCGACTTTTCCAAACTTTTCTTTAGCAGCAAAGAAATATCAAGGAAGGGTTTTTGTGTACTCTGCGAAATGTGAGGCAAGTTATGGGAACAATGTACGGTCAACTCACGTGTTTAAGTGTTTTTCTATACTTAAAGTCCATTTTATGTTCTTAATTCAAGGAACTTTTCTATTGAAGTATTGCAGACATTTTTGCATATACGGCCAACAAAATATATAAAGTATTGTGATGTAAAACGGTTGCTCTTCCCACTCAAAAAAGTAGCTTATTTATTGAGCATAGTTTATATTTAGAATGTTACGCATATTAAAAGAATATTAAAACATACAAAAATGTCTAAGAATGAAAACTTACTTTTATTCCCAGATTGGTTCAGAAAAGTTTGCGATAAAACTGTTATTAATTCTATTTATTGACATAAAGTTCCTTGAATATGACATTAAAATTAAAATCTCCTCACATCCATTGAAATCTAATCATGGTGCCAATGTCAGAATACATATTCAAAAACATCTACGAAAGTTTTCAGAAAACTAGCACAATCACAAAATTATTAACGTTCATTGCTCATTTCTCGTGGCAAAATGAAATTGTAATAAACTACCAATCCTCACAATAAAAATGCTAAGAGGTGAAACCTTCTTCAATTAATTTATGTACACCATCTGTCGCCTAAGCAGGTCTCTCCTCCAAACTTTGCAAAAAGTTAAGAAACATTTATTTCTTATACCAAAGCCCCACTTTTAAATAAATTCTACAAACTTTAGGAAAACATGACACTCTTGATACGACTAAACATTGTTATTGAAATTTTTATTCTCATGCAAATCTGGAAGTAATGTATTTTGGATACTGTGCGACAAAAATCTTAATAACAGTGTCTCATTAAAATAAATTTGAAACTTCTCGTTTCAGTTTCTTAGAAACGGCATCTAATTTGAGGAATGCGATGATTATCCCCTGCGGCATTTAATTTTTACTTTTATTAAAAGGAGGTTTGGGTTTAAATTCTGAATAAATGATTTGACTTTGTTAGAAGATTAAAATTAATCTCGATCATTGACGGATTTACTATGAAGCTAATGATACTTTAGCTTATGGTCTCGAACAATCAAAAGTCGCTAAAATATAATCTTTTCATGTATAATTCATTCTGTGTAAAACTTTTTGCATTATATGGCGGAGTTTGTATTTTACTTTCTGACAATAATAAGCAGTGTATCCCTTAAAAGTTTCATGTCTCCCATGTTTCATGGCTTTCAGTGTCTCCCTTAAATCAGTGTCTCCCTTAATAAGCAGTGTCTCCCAGGGAGAAAGCAGTGTCTCCCTTAAAAGTTTCATATCTCCCATGTTTCATGTCTTTTAGTGTCTTCCTTAAATCAGTGTATCCCTTAATAAGCAGTGTCTCCCAGGGAGAAAGCACTGTCTCCCTTAAAAGTTTCATGTCTCCCATGTTTCATGTCTTTCAGTGTCTCCCTTAAATCAGTATCTCCCTTAATAAGCAGTGTCTCCCAGGGAGAAAGCAGTGTCTCCCTTAAATTTTTCGAATTCAATATTTTAAAGGATAAGCTTGCTTAAGACAGCCTGAAAACATGAAGGATAAGCTTGTTTAAGGACCATCTGAAAACATTTCCAATACTCCCGAGAATATGTTAGTCTCTCTGTGTGTTTGTATATATAAAATGAAAGACAAAATTATTATGGTCATATAATTATACAATTTTCAGTAAAAAAATATCCTGCAGATATTGGTGATGTGTGTGTGTGTGTGTGACCAATTCTCTGAATCGGTATAAATTGGAAAAGTTGTGTTATGCGAAAACTGCAGAGTTCACTTCAACCATATGAGCTTGTAATTTCGTCCCAGTAGCTCAACGGTAGAGTGTCGGCTGGCCAGTTCGGAGATCCAGGGTTCGATTACCGGTTGGGGCAGCGAAGTTCTTTACAATAACGCCCAAACAAATCAACCATGTAGGTTAGTGCAAAGATATCGGAGGTTTGAAAGTGACCCTAGTGCAACTTGTACGAATTCAGTGGATTCCGGAAGATTGAGCGCCGATTTCAAATTGAGATGCTAGAAACTATGCAGGATGCTAACCTGGGTAAAAATAGTAGTAGCAGAAGGCTAACCTGAGGTAAAAATAGAAGGAGGTGGTCAGTCAGATTGTTAGTTGCACGCCAATCTGGCATTAGAGGGTGGATAATGTAAAGTCCATCAAAGTTGCAATTTCGTCCCAGTAGCTCAACGATAGAGCGTCGGCTGGCCAATTTGGAGATCCAGGGTTCGACTCCCGGTAGGGGCAGCAAGGTTCTTTACAAGACAAACAAAATATGTATCTTGTTTAATAATAGCGTCTTTGGCAAAAAAGACGATCGAATTGAACGTGGTGGGATAGTGGCCGCGCGAAGCAGTCATTCATGCGCAAAACGGCTTCAGTTATGAATTGTTTGAAGACAGCAGTAATTAGAGAGTTTGGAAAGAGGTGATCACTAGACAGGGACTTAACTCTGACACTAAGCGATGGGTGGGCGCGGTAGCCCATTGGTTAGCGCGCTGGAGTTGCACTGAGTAGGCCCGGGTTCGATTCCAGCCACTGCCAAAACTGCCGCCGTGTTCATGCGGAGTACGATCACGTTAAACATGTGGGTCCGAAAGTCCTTCCGAGAGGTTGGTGGTAGGGGAAGGAGGGTACGGTCCCTGTGGATGCCTCCCCCACTGGGTTCCGGTCTAAATTGGGTGGCACTTCCCGACCGTCCAAACAGTTACTTTACACCTTTCTGGTAGTTCGGACGGACTGGGTTTCAACAACAACAACAACAACAACTAAGCGATGGGTAGTCATCACCTACTGGGTGCTCGATTTGAGCGGATAGACTTGTTCAGTCCAACAGAAAAGCAACACTGCATCAAATGACATCTAATTTGAATCGGAAACAAAGTGAATCATATAAAATATTACATATTAACACAAGTCTGCCATTATAGTTACATATTAACATAAGTCTGCAAGCACAACACAAGTGCCTTTTGTAATCTTAAAAAATATTTTAAGGAATGTTTTACAAAATATTTAACAGAATAATTTGCAAATAAAATCTTTTGATAAGATATATTTTATCATTATCAAGGGCGCCCAAATAACAAACAATACATGATATGAATGTGAGGAAAAAGTGCTGGCACACACTACATATATTTATTTTTTTACAAATTTTCTCACGACTTCTCAACGGAATAGTAAGATCACAACTGTCTTAAGCATATTTTGGAATACTCAAATTAGAATAGAAAATAGCAGGTGAGGGAGAAATTTGCGTCCATAATAAAGACCGTTATGAATTTCTTGTCCGATATAAAAATTAGCAGTATCATGCACAATTACAAATTGGTGCAAAATACTTTCCATTATTATGAAGCTAAGATATTCATTATTCACAATCTAGTCAGGAAAATTATTTTAAATATGGTTGTACTCGAAGTTTCATATATCAAACTTCTTTGACAAACGTAAAACTTTCAATCTTTCAAAACATTTTTCGAAAATGTATGATTTACTCAATGCCTTTTACACCCTGAGCATTTAATATTTCTATAGGACTTAGCGTTTTTTTTTTAAATATATCGAAATAGTTTCTTGCATATATAGGCTAAAACCTACAATGAGGTTAAACATATTTTTAAAATCGCAAAACGATGTAATATCGGCCATATTTTTCTTAGAAACGCTTCAAGCGGTTATGAACGTTTTCATTTTCGGGGAATTTTCCCCATGCATAATTCATACTACGTTCGATAAAAAAATTATTGCTGTAAAAGAAGAAATAATTTTTGTTCCATATTCTTTCCATATCGCATGCCTTAAAATTATTTTTGAGCTCATTGAAATAGGAATGATTAGCCATCCGATGTATTTGTATATTAAAGATGGGAGATTACACGAAGAACAAGCTAGACATGCTACATCATTGGAAAAACACAAAAGTCTTGCACACTTGCAATAGTCCTGCTAATACTGTATAAAAAAAAGTGTTATACAGTATTTTGTATCGCTATTTTTCTGTCGGACTTTGTGATAAATTTCGCAACAACGGCGGTGAATTTGATAAATATAGCTAACTTGGCGACTTTTGTCGAATAGCGAAAAATCGGTTTTTGGTTTTTTTGTCGACTCGGGAAAAGTCTATATAAGTAGAATGTATATGTTTGCGATGTTGCTGGATTTTCTCGACCCGGAAATCATTGGGGCTCCTAAAAGTAAAGAACGAAATTTTAAGGACTTACTTTTATGAGTAAAGATATTTCTAAAAAATGTTTTACTGTGTAAAACAATCACCATGTTGATAAGTGCGAACAGAAGTTGAAGGGATTTTTGAGGCAAACACGTACGAAAATTTAAACCTGTGAAATAGCTCATAAGTAGCCTATTTATACTCCCAAACCAAGGATTTAACTCTTTCCTTTTAGATTGATGGCCGTGATTTAATTGTTAGCACAGTAGTCACTTGGCCATGGATATAAGTCTAAAGAAATACCCGTGAATTAACCACAATGGGTCTGACCCCTTACAAATAAAAGTACCTATAAATATATACACAATATAAATATAACTTAAAAACTTGCAACAGGAAATTTAATGCCCATATTTTTTTTGAAAATCCTGAAGCTTCCATAAACGTTTCCAAATCTGACAAATTTCCCCATGCATAATGCATTCGACGTCGGAAAAAAAGTTTAATGCAATAAAAGAAATAAGTTGCAACCTACAATTGTTTGTTTTGCGTGCCGTAAAATTGTTTTCTGGGTCAGACAGAACATAGCTACTTAGGTGCTGATATTAGAAAGAAGTAATTTTAATGCAAAGGTCCTCTAGAAAAGTACCGTAGCCATGAAATATACAGATGCATTGTAATCCTATGTAAATTTTTTAAATATTTCCCCTTTAGTTGTCACTTTTATGAGGAATATTTATTAGTAGGGGCGCATTTATGGATGCGGAGGTCCTAAGCTGTCTATAAATAAGTCTTCCCTCCTCCATCCCCATCAAAATATGCCATAAAGCTTTAACTGGAACTCCACCGTTGGGGTTTTACAGTTAAATAGCCTTTTACAACTTAGGAACATGGAATGTACTAAAAGTGCAAAATAAACTTTAATATAAAGTTATCAATTAAAATGGTCATATAACAAAATATGTTTAATGTAACCTAAATCACTCTAATATACATATGTCACAATTGTTTGTACTATAAAGAAGAGCTGTTACAATGTTGCAGGGATTTGACACTGTAATTTGCATGCATCCATGAGGTCTAGCTAAAAGGGCTGGCTTTAAAAAAGATTGATGGCTGTAGCTTAACGCTCCTATGAGGGCCTCTGTCATAGGTCCCGACTTGAAAATTATTGGAAGTTCCTAAAATTTTAAATCAAATGGCCCATACATTATTCAAAGGATCTGTGTCCGATTTAAATTTTATTCAGTCAGATTATCTAGCACAATAAGATGTCTAAAATGCTAAAATGGAGGAAATTACAGTTAAATACAGAAAAATATATTTTTCTCTATAATTATTTATTTCACGTATTTTGATTTTGTAGGTGCAACATTGAATACAATATGCAGATACTGTATGAATTTCCAACTCAATTATCTTTATAAAACTTACAAAATATGCAAAATTTGTTTTCAGGTATTTTTACCAATGTTAAAAATGTCAATAAATTATTTTTAAATCATATCTGAGTTAAAATCTTGTATTCAGAATAAAATAAACAGTCTGAGGGTAAATTTCTGTACTCATGACTTTATGTATAGTAAACAAGGATTGAATAATGAATATCAGGATTAATAATAAATAACAATATCTGTGTATATATGCGTATACGTGCGCAAAATTTTAGGGGTATAATATAATATATATAAATATATACAAAATATAAGTATGCATAAAAATATTAGGGGTTCGAGGAATGCACAATAAAATTATTGGGGAACGCGGTAGCCCAGTGGTTAGCGCGCGGGAATTGCACTCGGTAGGCCAGGGTTAGATTCCCGCCACTGACAAAACTGCCGCCGTATTCACGCAGAGTATGATCACGTTAAACATGTGGGTCCGTAAGTCCTTCCTAGAGGTTGGTGGTAGGGGAAGGAGGGTACGGTCCCTGTGGATGCCCCCCACTAGGTTCCGGTCTAAATTGGGTGGCACTTCCCAGCCGTCCAAACAGTTACCTTACACCTTTCTGGTAAGCGGACGGTCTGGGTCTCAACAACAACAACAAAATTATTGGGGAATTAAAAAAGTGTCTCGAACCCACAAAGTCCTCGCCGCTGACCTCTGTCATAACTTCGAATACCCTAATTGTACAAATTCGAATACACATGGGCTGATTTTGTACTCACTTAAACACGAGGGTCCTAGGCATATATCTCAAATATCCGAGCTAATAGGGTTTTGTATATTTTCTCTGAACACTCTTAGATAGGCAATTACTTCTTGTGCAATTACTTTTTGTGCAATTACTTCTTACTCTATAAATCGTCGTACATAATTTTATACACCGAAATAGTACTAAAATATCCCCTACTAAATATTTTTTTCATTTTAAAGTGTATGTTTTGTTTTCTAAGACACCGCTTAAGAATATGCTAAGCCTATAAGCTGCAGCTTATATAGCTTATGTATAAGGGCAAAAAGTGATATCAAATGCTCTTTACAAAATAATTTTAACCTATAACTAATGACAAAGTCCCTGGTCTTCATTTCATTGACTTTTATCTGAACGATGCATGCATATATGCATGAGATGTTTTTACACGTCTTCGCATCTAGATTACACGTCTTCGCATCTAGAGTTGGCAGGAAGTACGGTATCCACTTTCAAACAGGTAGATACTGCAATTGATTTAAAGGGGAAAAAATAAGTAATTGTTTTCAAATAAAAGTTTTAAGCCATCATATGACGTGGTATTTAAAGTTTTGCCTATAGTAATATTTTTGCTGTAATTACATGTATATGCTTTCTTCGTTAAAGAACATGTAAAAAGCGCGAAATTAGTCCATTTATGTTGTATATAGAGTAGGGGGGGGTGCGAGATCCGAAATTTGAGAAGTTACATTTAACGAATTCTATAGTGTAGACAAATTTATGCAAAGGAATCTCTCTCGTACGCCCGTAAGCAGGCTTTACCCTCATGAAATCTCTAGTTCTAAGCAGACTATGCATTTTATTCCAATCAATATTATTAGCACATTGCTGACCAGCTATTTTAAATCAAAACTATTCTGTGCGGCCGACTACTTTTCCGCAGTTGAGTATAAAATGAAAATATCTAAATAAGCTTCAATAAACTATATGGGCACTAAAATACGAGTATACTCGTGTCCAGTCAGCATACGCCCTCCCATGCAAGTACGAGTATACTCGTGACCAGTTAACAAAGTGATAATTCCTAGAGCGCTCCCTACAGAACCCACGAACAGTGGCGCTCGTTATATTTTGATTCATTAATATAAATTTAATGACTTCTACACAGTCAGATTTCTCAAAAAAGCAAGATATTTTGAATAATTGAACATTAATATATATATATATAAAGCTGATGTGGACAGCACATGACTTTCCTTGTGTAATGCAAAGAATTGACTAATTTTACAGCACCAAAATTATTCTTATTAATATTATATTAATATTATATTTAAAAATTAGGTTATTCTTATAGTAGATACTTATATTCTTTCCAAAATATTGAATTTTCGTTAATTAGTCGTCATTTTCATCAATTTAGCGTCATTTTTATTCATTTGGCGAGATTTTCGTTACTTTGGCAACATTTAAAAAAGTTGCCAAGTTGGCGACATTCCGTCAAATTCGTCGCCAAAATCTCGCCAAGCGCTATGGACGGAGAAATAAGTTATTCTTATAGCAGATAAATGACTATTGGCGTTCAAATACAAATGTATTACTCAAAGTATAATTTCTTATGAATGGAATGAGCTAGATCCGCGAGAATGATGTCACCCAATTTATCGCATGATATTACATATAAAAAGTGAACATGTTTCTCAACAGTTAATATATTTTTTTTAATTTATGGGAATTTTTTTTATGAATTTAATTGAAAAATGTGCAATATCTCGAGAACGGTTCTTGCTAGAGGTCTAAAGTTTATGTCAATCGTTTTCTAAGGAAAAATTACATAAGAAATGTCTATTTGTGTAACTTTATTAAAGGTTTTGATTTTTTTATGATTTTTTCAAAATTTCACTCGAAAATTTAGGAGAGTTCTGAACATTCGATTGCATTTAAAAACAATAGACTTCCAGTATTCATAGATTGTGATTTCTATACCAAATTTTGTTCAAATCACTCCATTCGTTCGTGAGATATCGTCTCCACAGGCTCACTGACACACACACAAACACAGATATAACCTCAAACATGTTTGATTCGTGATCAGGGATGCTTGAAACGTGCTCTCCCGTCGAAAACTCGAATTTGATTTTCGACCCCGTCACAATACTTTCCTTACACATTATGTATATAAGGAGAGTAATAATATATGTATACAATGTAGAAAACTATGAAAATCTAGCACGCGCAGAGTGGTATCAACACTTGGAGAGTTCTTGTGACGCGCCATTCAGTTTGAATGCGAATGTTTCTTTTCTGGACGTCGTAACCATATTATTACAGAGGAGATATTTTTATACTTAAGCTAAGCAGGAACGACAGAAAAAAGAATTCGATGTTAGGAAAATTACATATGTTCTTGTGCTTATTTAAGTGGAATGCATAGTGTATAAAATATTCATTAATTCATTTATTTGAAAAGATTATTTTGTTGCATCAATTATCTGAGAAAATGACGTAAAATATTACATATCACTGACAAATAAAATATGAAATACGGCTAGATGTAAAATATTTTGGAAACAATTCCATGCTATCCATTTTTCCTAAGTGTCGTGAGTGACCTTAAATGTTTCCATCTCACAAGAATTTTCCAATGCATAATGCATACTAAGTTGTAGGAAAAAGGTTATTTCAGTTAAAGAATAAATCAGTTTTGTCCCCCATATTTTCAGTTTTGCATACTGTAAAATTGTTTTTCCAGTTTACGAAGTTTACGAAAAAGGCGTGCGTAACCAATAGGTAATAGGTATTAAGCTTCAAATAAAAAAGTTATAAGTAGCATCTAATAAAATACAAAATAATTAAAAAACATGATGAAAATATTACAATGATGATAATAGCTCTCATATGTTGCTTCATCAACTACGTTTTGATAAAGAAAAATGAAAAATTTAAACATGAAAAAATAACAAATGACAATACATGCATTATAGTGTGAATATTTCTTTAAATTTAAACTCTACATATTATACCTGTACATCACAAAAATAGCAGGTTTTTCACATATTTCGTTAGGGGCGCGGTATCCCATTGGTTAGCGCGCTGGAGTTGCACTCGGTAGGCCCGGGTTCGATTCCAGCCGCTGCCAAAACTGCCGCCGTGTTCATGCGGAGTACGATCACGTTAAACATGTGGGTCCGAATGTCCTTCCGAGAGGTTGGTGGTAGGGGAAGGAGGGTACGGTCCCTGTGGATGCCTCTCCCACTGGGTTCCGGTCTAAATTGGGTGGCACTTCCCGGCCGTCCAAACAGTTACCTTACACCTTTCTGGTAGGTCGGACGGTCTGGGTTTCAATAACAACATATTTCGTTCAGTATCCTTGCAAAGTGCCTACTCCATCTCATAGCATCTCCAAAAATACCTTCAAATTTGTGATCTATCTAAACAATTGATGTAAAAAAAATTCCCATACTACAGTTTTTGCTAAATATTTGTTATTGAAACATCTATTTTTCGGGATCTGCTATAGATTGAACGTGAATGATGACTGATATGGATTCAGCATCAAATTCTGGAAGGGTAAGGGGACTCGCTAAGGAATTTGACTTCTGATTTTGGAGATGACCCTTCCTATTCAAGCATTTGCATTTACATAGAAGCATACATTTTTCTGTATATCTCCTAAATAAATCTTAATTAACGACTGATATGGATTCATCATCAATTTCAGGAAGGGTTGGAGGGTTCGCTAGGGTATTCCAATTGGGGTTTTTCCCTTTCCGTTTTTTCATATCCGGTTTAGAAATTTTCCTTGGAAAATTTATTTATCAGAATTAGTTATAGGTAGATCTTAGTTGATATGAATTCAACATCAAATGCCGGAGTGGATGGTTGGCTTTACCAAGGATTTCCATTCCCGGTTAAGAAAATTTCAATTTTTTTGAAGCATCTATTTCTCAGAATCGACTATGGATATAGTTTAGATGATGATATATAGATTCAGCATCAGGTTCTATAAAGGATTCACTACGAATTTTAACTTCCAATTCTTCACTCCTTCCGGTTCAAATATTTTACTTGAAAACTCATCTAATCGTATATAACATTTATAAGGACAGATAAGGATTCAACATTAAATTCTGGTGAGGATGGGGCAGGTGGGGCTCACACAAAGGTCTTTTACTTTTACTTTTGATTCTAAAGATCTCAGTTTCGATTTTTCCGAAAATGAGTACGATTGTACAAAATAATTGTACAAGAGATTAAAAACACATCCCATAGTTCAATCGAAAATAACGTGTACATACACAACATGCCACACTCATAAATATATTTACTTCTTTTCTTTTCTACCTTTAGCAGCAACCATTTGTCTGAATCGCATATTTGACGAACCTTAAAATAGTGTTTCATCAGCCGGATTAACCCACAGACCAAAAATGTTCCCCCAATAGCGTACACCATAAATGACGAAATACACGAAATGATAATTGTCGCACGACATGCTGGCATTTTGGCTACAAGTGTCAATCAAGGTAATAAGGTACTTAAAATGCAGAAAATAAATTGGGGGTAACATTTTAGTCTTTCAATATTAATATCGATGGCAGAAGTAATAATTAATTTAAGTACTACTACCAGTAACTGAGTAAGATCTCAAATATGAAAAAATGACAGTTATATTTCTGAAATCAAAATATAAAAGAAAGTTTATGTATCGTTGAACAACATTATATATATATATATATATATATATATATATATATATATATATATATATATATATATATATATATATATATATATATATATATATATATATATGGTAATACAATTTTCTTAATGTATCCTTTTTTCATTTTCTCATTTTTTGATGCCTGTAGTCTGAGTTTAAGCATTTATAGTAATGTACTATTGCTTAATCTGAAACAGGCATTTATTTGGGTTAATTAGAATTAAATACTCAGACCTGAAGATGAATTTTATTCTGATTAATCATCGAATTTGGGAAGGTTCTGTTCCTTTCTCTTATCGGCATTATGGCCGTGAATTTGCTTCTATGGTGATGTTAATATTACTTGAATTGTATTTCTATTTTTATTTTTTTATTTTTACATAATTCTTATTATTACATTTCAAATATATATATATATATATATATATATATATATATATATATATATATATATATATATATATATATATATATATATATAATATATATATATATATATATAATATATATATATATATAATATATATATATATATATATATAATATATATATATATATATATATATATAATATGTATATGTGTTAAATCAATAAATACATTTCTGAAAGAAATACGAAATATAAATTTTTATCCGGTCCCCCGGTCCTACCAATTATATTTAGGAAAATCATCATCATACAAATTCATGCAAAATAAAAAAAATTCTTTCTTTTGCGACCAAAATTCACCGGGATATGAAGCATTAAACTTTATGACTTAAGTCGCTTTTCCACGCATAAAAATGTCCCGTTTCCGGCAACTCACCAACCAGGGACCGTATTGACCATTTCTCAGCACATAAAGTGCTCCAACTTTAAATAGCTGCAAATCGGTCAATTTTGGTCGTAAAAGGATGATTTTTTTTTGTTTTACATAAAATTATAGGAGGATGATTTTCCAAAATATAATTCGTAGGACCTGGGGACTGTATAAAAATTTATATTTTGTATTTTTTTCAGAAATGCCTTTATTGATTTAAACTGTTTCTAAGATAATGGATTTTAAAATATAAAACATTTTTACATTTTTGTAATTGGAAGTGTATCTCTGTGATTAACTGTTGAGGAAATAGCCATTGGGCACCTATAACACTGGACATCCTGTATATATATATATATATATATATATATATATATATATATATATATATATATATATATATATATATATATATATATTTATATATATATATATGTATAGAGAGAGAGAGAGAGTCTTTCAAAAGTCCGAATAAACTTTAAAAATTCATTAAAAATCGAAAAACCATCGCATTGAGATACGGTTTGTACCATAATTATTGTCAGGATGGGAGAAGGGGGTTGACGTGAAAACATTTGTAGTTTAAAAAATCAGCTATAGGTGGCGCTAATAAATCAGCTATAGGTGGCTTCCGAATAAATCTTCCAGAAGTATGTAAATGAGGCTGTTATAAAAGAGCTGTAGGGCTCTGTAGATTCTTCTTTTGATGCATTAGTAAACGGTGCAAAGAAATTTTTGCAAGCATGTTAACTTTGATCGAGAAAGCCTTGTTAGTGAAGCTGTATTACGTGAGCGGAGAATCAGCATTAGATGCTTTGCGAAAATTCCGATTTAGGAAAAATCTAAAGAAAGGGAATGGTCCTATGACCTGTTCTGGGTTACTGAAAACCTAGCATCTGAAACAGCGAATGGGACTAGCAGCGCTCCTGAAGCTGCAAGGTGATTGGATATTCCTATATCCTCCGTATGGCGTATCCTTCACGGTATCTTAAACCTGTATCTTTACAAATTACAATCACTCCATCAGCTTTTACAGGTAGATACCGCACAGCGAGAAACGTTTGCCAAATGGGCTATGTCAAAAATCGCACAGGAACCACATTGGTTGTTTAATGTGTTGTGGACAGACAAAGCCCACTTTTCACTGCATGGAAATGTGAACAAACATAAATGTCGTATGTGGGCGATTTTTAATCCACGTAAGTACATAGAGCAGCCACTTCATTCACCACGAGTGACAGTTTGGTGTGGTTTCACTGGCTCTTACATTCTGGGACCCTTTTTCTGCGAAGAGTTTAGCTCAAGTACTGGTTGGAAAACTTGCACAGTAAACGCATAGCGTTATTTGACTCTTCTGCATGAGCAAGTCGTGCCGTCTTTGCGAGAATGAAATGTGATATCTACTGTAACATTTAGGCAAGATGGAGAACCATCTCACATCGGAACTCTAGTAAAGAAATTTCTAATTGACCCCTTCGGGAAATACAGACTTATCAGTACGCTTTGCAAGATCCTATGGCCTCCTCGGTCTCCAGATTTGACACCAGTTGATTTTTGGGTGTGGGGGTATTTAAAGTCACGAGTTTATCAATCAGGCCCTTCCACATTTTCAGAACTTAAAGATTCCATTCGTCGTGAAGTGAGTTTCATCCATCCAGACATGCTGCATTCTGCAGTTACGAGTGTTTTCACTCTCTGGAATTGTGGTATAACTTGTGTAGGAGGACATGCCGAACGCATGGTGCTATAATAAAGGTACTGAACGTACAGTAAGTTATTTCCTTTGTCTTTACAATACGTGCAGCGCCACCTATAGGTGATTTTTTAAACTACACATTTTTTTCACGTCAAAAAAAAAACCTCATCCTGAAAATAATTATGTTACAAACCGTATCTCAATGCCATGACTTTTCGATTTTTAATGAATTTTTAAAGTTTATACGGACTTTTGTAAGACTATGTATATATATATATATATGTGTGTGTGTACGTTAAATTTAATAATTGTAATTTAATATTACTCAAGGCATTAAAATACAGATTTGGCCAATTTAAATTTAAGCATTCGTTGAATTTTGTCTCATGTCATTCATTCTCAGTCACTCGAGAGCCACTGGAAGTTTGTACTCTACCTTAAGTGAAGGCATCAAAGGTAAGTCATTTAATTTAGAATTTGCTAAGGACAATATACCTAATGACAATAATAAAAACTTTAAAATTCCTTTGATACGGGAAATTCTTCATAGATTAAATGTAAAAGTATAGAAATAAGTTTAACATAAAAAGTATAATATTACGAAGTATCAACTGTATTCGTGGGCGAGTTCTCGGGATAGAAGAATGAGTCTGTATATCTGGATCTTATGTTTTATTCAAAGAAGTAATAAGAGCAGAAAAGAACAATGGAACAATATAGTATTAAATATTCTCTATCTAGGAACTTTTCCCCCACATCTTAATTCTATCGAAAATGTTTGAGATGCCCTTAGGAGTGTTGTCTCTATACTTGCCTACTCCCTCTCACCACTTTTTAAGAACTGTAAATTACTTACTTTTATACCAGGAATGGCAATAATTTCCTCTGTTGGAATGGATCACTTGATTGAGAGAATGAATCGTAAATGCGAAGCCGGCATTTGAGTCTGATGAGACCCTACTGTAGGTTTGCATAAATTTAAATAATTCTCAATAATACAAAATAAGAACAAAAACTGTATACATTTTCATAACACACATACTTTGAAAATTATGGAGCAAATTTAATTTGAAAAAATTGAAAATTTACAACTGCCAAATTTAATAAACCGTTGGAATTTTCAGAAAATTTTAGTTTCAGTAATATTGAGAATGCTGTAATGTTAAGTTTCTCGAACCTCATCCATGCTTCAGAATGGAATTGATACCACCAATGACTTTCTTTTATTTATTAAGCTATACAGACAGTTATATTTCTTTCTATATTGAAAGTGAGTACAGACTACAAAGTTTAGCAACATATATATTAAAATAATTGAAAGGTTTCCCCATAAATCAAGCTTATAAGTTTACTGCACATTAATCATAAGAAAGAAACATTTATTTAAGTGAATCAAAATAAATCATCTCTAACATCCACACACAAAAAAAAAATTAGAATATCACGAAATTGAGATATTTTTTTAAAACAGTGAACATGATACTTTTATCTGAAATGCCACAATATAAATTGTTCCCCATGTATTTTACCAAAATATCAATCCAAAGTCTTTCATTAAGATTTATCAGATTAAGTTGAAGTCATCTAAAAAAATTAAATGAAATCAAAACGGAACCGACCAGCATAACTAGGTCAACCCTTTGTGTCACAAGAAACATTTGTCATCTCCAAATATGTCGAAAAAGTTTCTAAAAGAGTTTCCTCAGTTCATATGTTTGCTTATCCGAAATTTATTTTTCTACTCTATTGAACCCACCTCAGTAAACTTTATAAAAACATTTTAATGCAATTGGACAGATAAGATAAGCCATTAATGCATTTTAAAAGGCTAACAACGTATTTTATAGTGCATCCAATGCGTTACTGTAGATAAATGTTAAAAAAAGTTCAATGTGGGAAAGAAAAAAAATACCTGTAGTTTTCTTGGAGCTGTCTGTCATTTAAAATTAATAGACTTATTGCTTTTACCGATTGAAATAACCATATCAAATTACATAAATATATTTATTCTTTTGAGCTCTTATTTAATAAGATGGAGTATGTATATAATCATACTAATTGATATTTGTTCTGTTTAATTCGTTTAATGAGTATTCTGCCCTCAACCTCAAAGAGACACACAGAGAGAAACAATCGAAACATGGTTTATTCGTAATTCAAGGATACTCAAAACGTGTAAATCCATCAAAATTCGATATTCGAATTTTGTCCTCATATCGAAACTTTTCCATTGCTTGCAATGGGTATTGAAGGAAAAGAAAAAAAAACTAACAACGAAAGAAACCAAATCGGATGTGTATATTAGAAAAGTGGTAGTTAATTAT
Source organism: Amaurobius ferox (assembly GCA_951213105.1). Taxonomy (NCBI): domain Eukaryota; kingdom Metazoa; phylum Arthropoda; class Arachnida; order Araneae; family Amaurobiidae; genus Amaurobius; species Amaurobius ferox. The sequence continues at coordinate 128,459,623 of OX578136.1, forward strand.
TAGTTGGGTTTTAAAAAATAAACATTTTTATATTAAGATTCCATCCACAATCATGACTTCATACGGCGCCTGAGTTATATTGTTAACTATACAAAATATTGCGTAGATAAAAGAAATAAAATAAATAAGATAATTGCGTAGATAAAAGAAAGAAGGGAAATATTGTAAAAAGAAAATCTGTGCATATGTTGAAGTCAAGAAGTATAGTCTAATGCAGTGGTTCTTATGGGGTGCGAGAAAAGTTTCAAAATTTTCGATGAAAACTACCGCCTGACCGTATGTGAGAAACTAGCAAACTCTACATTGATATTTGAGACCCGCTATTCGTACACTCTCTACCTTTGCCTCAGAGGGCAACAAAATGCACCAGGCTAGGAATCCCTATTTACTGAGAAATATTTCACTCTGCAATAATAAAAACTTCTCTTTGAATCAACAATCACATTTTAGATTGTACTAATTATTTCCTCCACAAATAAATGCAAAATTAAGGGAATTGTCATCAGGGTAGTATTTTTCTGCCTTTCAGACAGAGTTTGTAACGCCTGAGTAGCTGCCAGACAAAATTTAAGACGGAAAGAGAGAACACCAGGAAATAGCTACATCTCATCTATCTGTTAGCTAAACATCTATATGTTTAGCCTGTTAACTAAATGGAAGCATAAATGTTTCTAAAGTGCCTCAATAGATGGCATCGAACTTGCCAACACATGCAGTACAATAAGAAACTGGTGGATAATCGCACGTGTTTCAATAGATAGCATGTTGGTGAATCTGCAGGACATACTCTTAAAATATTAGTCTAAGAAGGCACGATTTAATACCGGCGGTTCTATCACAAAATTTGACGTTGCAGCAGATCAAAAGCTTTGTTGGAAGCTTTTTATCAAGTGTGATACCTGTGTACTAAGAAAAGAAAAGGTCACACAATAGCTGAGGAAATGGTGAAACCATGTGCGCTTGAAACTGCAAAAATTGTACTGGGTTCTGAAGCGCAAAGGAGAATTCAGCAGATTCCGTTATCGAATGAGGTGATTCAATCGTGCATTCAAGATTTCAGTGTTGATATTTTACTGCAAGTAGTAGAAGATATCAAAACCAGTCCTCTAAAAGTGAGTATTCAACTAGACGAGCCAACTGATGTTGGTAATTGCAGTCAGTTGTTGGTATTTGTGCAATGCATTTTATTTTGTGAGCCGCTGGAATTAACGACAAAAGGAATTGATGTTCGCAATCATATTAAAAACTTTTTTTGAAACATCAAATACCCATGAATATCATAAACTCAATTTGGACTGATGGTGCTCCTGCAATATTGGGCAAAAATTCTGTATTTTTTTATACATCAAGACAGAAATACCGCAAGTTACAATAACTCATTGTATGGTGCACCGTCATGCACTTGCATCAAAAGTTTTGCGAAAGAATTTAAAACAGCATTTAACTGCTGCAATAAATGTAGTTAAGTATATTCGTAGACGAACGCTTAATCCGCGAGATATGAAAAGGAAGAAGCAGGTCCGCAGTGCAGGGTTTTTCCAGACAATGCGTTTCAGTCGTTCGCGTTCGTCGAAAATGGAAATGGCGTTTGAAGAACAACGTGCGAATATCAAATTCTGCTAACGTTTGAAGAAATCGCCGACAGAAACATTGCACTTGCTGCATCTGCTGCACCTGCTTCAGCATTCATTCACATTTCACCTGCTGCAGCAGGTGCAATGTTTCTATTGGCGATTTCCCCAAACGCTGTCAGAATTTGATATTCGCACCATGTTCTTCAAACGCCATTTCCGTTTTCGACGAACGCAAACGACTACAGTTCACTGACACACATCGTTTGGAAAAACACCTGCTTCTTCCTTTTCACATATCGCGTCACATGTGCCTCTACACCGCGGTAAAATAGTTCCCCTCCCCTCCAATCAGAGTTGGAAATATCATATCAGCACAGTCTTCGAACTTTTTGATCCTACATTGTATATTTAAACTTATGTTTTCAACAAATTTACATCCATAGCTATGCTCATCCTTTAATTTTCCTGAATAATTATCATTGTTAAGAAAATATTCATTGCCTCTCATTAAAAAACAATAACTTGATAAATCTTGAATGTGACAAATTTATTTTCTAATATTGCGAATTTAAAATTTTTCCACAATTTCAGATTTTGCGCAATATGTATCCAGGCATAAAATTCCGCAGCGATGCGTGATCTCGTTATTTAGTTCATATCATATTCATATCTCAGCTACACATACATACATACACAAGTACACAGAAGTATAGACACATACATTCATACAGGATATATATTTAGGGATATATATTTTGGGGAACACATTTTCATCTCAATTTTATGAAAAAATAGAAATATAGCTCCAAATTCATGCATCGCAAATTTTCTAGGATATATAGATATATATATATATATCCTAGAAATTATATATATATATATATATATATAATATAGAAAATATAGATATATATATATATATATATTTATAACCGTAAATGCAGGAACTATCAACGTAAAATCAGCAATCACACTTAGATGGCGTATAGTAGCACAAAAAAGAGGATTAAAATATCATTCCGAAAAGAAAAATGAAGATTTGAAAGCAATGCCCCAAAAAATGACTGGGGAGGGGGGGGGCTTGTGACCCTTTCACCCCGGTTAAAGCAAGCTTTATGTCGTGACAATACTCCAGGAGAGCCGGTATGTTGCAAAAAAGAATATTTATGTATCAAAATAAAAAAGGAAAACCAGACGTAAACGTTATCTATTCAGACGCAAAAATTTGAAGATATAGAAACATTCAGAAGAGTCGAGATGCATAAAACACCCATCGAATCAAAAGGACAAATTTTTCAAACAAGTCGAGATGTCAATGACATCTATCGACTCTATGTGTGTACATTTTATTCATATAAGTCAACGTTTAAAGTCCAATTCACACTACTTTCCTATGAAATATATTACTCCATAGTAAAGTAACACTTTACTTCAAAACTATATTACCTGAACACTATTGAACATTCCCACTTTATAATAAGCAGATATCACACTCCAAACCAGAGTCTTAAAACATAGTAGATCTTAACCCTGGAACTCTGGTTTGGAGTGTCGAAAGCCCAGACCATCCGACTCGTCCAAGGACTCAGAGCAACTTAATGAATGACCGGTCTGGTTTGGAGTCGAAAGCCCAGAACGACCGACTCATCCGAGGACATGAGCAGCAAGATGGTCGTCCGGTGTCTGGTTTGGAGTGTAATATCTGCTTATTATAAAGTGGAAACGTTCACTAGTGTTCAGGTAATATAGTTTTGAAGTAAAGTGTTACTTTACTATGGAGTAATATATTTCATAGGGAAGTAGTGTGAATTGGACTTTAAACGTTGACTTATATGAATAAGCTGTACACACATAGATAGAGTCCCCGGCCATCCAAATAGTTGCTCAAGTCCTCAGGATGAGTCGGATGGTATGGGTCTTCAACACATAGATAGAATCGATAGATGTCCTTGACATCTCGACTTGTTTGAAAGACTTGTCCTTTTCATTTGATGGATGTTTTATGCATCTCGACTCTTCTGAATGTTTTTATATCTTCAAATTTTTACGTCTGAATAGATAACCTTTATGTCTGGTTTTCCTCCTTTATTTTGATACATAAGTATTCTTTTTTACAATGTACTGGCTCTCCGGGAGTATTGTCGCGACATAAAGCTTGTTTTAACCGGGTTGAGGGGGTCACAATCCCCCGGCCATTTTTTGGTACATTGCTTTCAAATCTTCATTTTCCTTTAGGAATTTATATATATATATATATATATATATATATATATATATATATATATATATATATATAATAATAAAAATTGATAAAGCACTATAAGATTAAAAGGTTCGAGATAAAAATCATATAAATGAAATGCGCAATGCAGCATTTTCCTCATTATACGATATATAATAAAATAGGATAGAAATAGGATACAAATGGAATAAAAAATGGATGGAAAGGCTAACGGGTAAGCGAAACATGGTATGGTTTATGACTGTTTATAATAATAAGGGGGAAGGATGAATTCTTCTCATATTGTCTTTGGATTCTAACAACGTTCTATAGGAATTAGGTAACATTTTTTCTTTACTCCTTTGAAAAATCAAGGTCTATTCAATCGAGGTACATGAATTGGAGAAGTGCTACGAGAATTGCGGCCATACCGGGTGTGTGCCGCGGCCGAGCAGCATGCTGTAACAGGGGATTTAAGGGGTCGCAATCCCCCCTTGGGCTTTTTTTTTAGCATATTGCCCGTTAGCCTTCCCATCCATTTTTTATTCCATTTGTATCCTATTTTTATCTTATTTTATTATATATATATATATATATATATATATATATATTCCTACTTTTCCTGGAATATCTAAGCAGATGCATGAAAGAAATCCCAAACTAACTTAAAGCAAAAATAATTAACTGGAAGTCTATATGTACTTTAAAGCATTTTTATATAATGAGCATCATTTCTAAAATAGTACCAGCTAATAACTTGCCTGAATTTTTAATAAGAAAACGTAAGAAAAAAAAAGAAAACCTTTTAAAAATAATTTCTTTACTTCCGTATAAAATGATTTATTTTAGTATCTCGGAAGGCAAGCAAGTATTCCATAAGGAGTGCCATCTGGTTTATGAAAGTTCTTTGGCGGTGCTTCTTTCATTCATAATACATTGAAAGCTGTAAATGAAGTGTACTTTTAAAAGTTTGTGCGAACTTTGAAATTTTGATTAAATTTTTATGATAAAATTATCTCACGGCTTGAAAAGGGGTATAGCATGCCTTCTGCGGTAAAAGTGATGAGGCATAAATAAGTTAGCAAATGTTATATTTTTCATAAAAAAATAAATAATTAATTTCACTAGATATCCAAGTTGTGATATATTTTCATTCAGAAAATTTTTTTATGCGAGAAAGATATGACTTTAGCAGCAGATAAGATATTACGTCTTAAGAACCATTTAATTAATACATTATTTAGTTCTTTATTTCCAATTTTGCGATATTTTGCAAACCATTTAGAAAATACGGTAATTTATATTTTCCACAGAGTACTAAAATCTAATAACTTTCAGAATAAATCAGGAATAATATAACTGCCATATATCATGATATTTCGTTGGATAATTTTCAAGCTAAGGAGGGTAAATATATTGCACAGCCAGACATATACATATACGCAGATGTCAAAAGTATTTTATCCATGTTTTAGAATGCGCAAAATATGTAAATGAAAGCTAGAACTGTAAACGAATTTTAAATACCATTTCAATTCTCAAAACAGTTGAGCTGCAAATATTGGAATGCGATTCATTATTCCAGTTGTAAATTGCAAGAAACTTGGAATCACGCTGCATATGCAGTAACATACATTGCTAGAAAATGTCCCTTCTTATTATATACCTCAACAGTACAGAACTTCACTAGAATTAATCAAATTTTATATGCCTCTAAGAAGAGATAAATAATCTGCTTACATCTTGCTGAGTTATACAATGAACGTTTAAACTGATGGGTTAAATACAGTTCTAGTATCAAACCGAATCGTCCAAAAGCATTGGCAGTCAATAGCATTTGAGCCCTGTCTATCTTGTTTATCAGTGGGTGTAAAAAGAGGAATCGGGCAAAATCAAAAACATTTATGAACGGGCATCATCTTTGTCAACGCCGCAAAGCTCGGGCATAGCTAGCAAAGGATTAATAAAAATAGACCTTGGAAAATAAATCATAACATACCTTCATCCACTTGCGCGGACTTTATAAAGACAATTCCCTAACGGATTAAAAAACTAGAGAGAATGAGACTGGAGAACAAAAAGAAATAGAAACTAACTGGCGAAAATTAACTAACGAAACCAATTAACAAAACTAGAACTAGCGAATGGAACTTTTTAATTAGCGATAATTATTAATATTTTGAATTGGACGGCCTATTATCGAACATCCTAAATTATGTAGATTTACTGAAACAAATATTTTTTGCTAATGTAAATTTGTGATGTGTGAATTAAGTTTTTGTAACTCACAATGAAATTAAGTTTTTGTAACTCACATTGAAATTCAAAGACCCTAGAATCAACAAATATTACAAACCTTTACATCCCCTTCCATAATAATAAATATATTTTTACAAATATAAATAGTTTTAATATTTACTAATATTTAAGCTACATGTTTCAGTTCCGGAACCTAACGGGAAAATAGTTGTACTAGACCTAAGACCGGCATTCGCTACCGATCCTTGCTTCAGCTAGAACCTAATTAAGTTCGTAATTACAGGTACCGTGTTAGGTACTATGAATGAGTTAAAATACTATTTCAAAGTTTCAAAGAAATGATATCATAAAAGTTTAAAATGTGTAAAATACAGAACGTGGTTTTGCGTAATAACAATAAATAAGAAAAACAAAACGTAAATTACAGTGCAAACCCAAGATGCACAACTAGTTTTCCCATCTTATTATTTTTTTCCCTAATTGCGTAATAACAATAAATAAAGAAAAACAAAACGTAAATTACAGTGCAAACCCAAGATGCACAACTAGTTTTTCCATCTTATTATTTTTTTCTCCTTAATTGACGCTTGATTTATCCTGTATTTCATTACTGTTTTTCGTTTTACTTCTTTTCACAGTAGATGGCGCTTCAACTACTAGGAACTACTGTAGCTTAACTTTTTCGCAAGTACAAAGTCTTATTTGATGTTTATCTTTTGGCTAATTCGCAAGGAAGAGGGAAAGCCAGTCATTTCGGAAACGATCACATACTTTTATCATTTTATTTACCAAGCTCTTTGCGTTACGATATGTTTATTATAAATTGTGGTATCTATACTATTGAAACGTACATGCGTATGTATGTATGTCTTGCCTATTGGCTTGCGTCCCTACTCCCTACTCGGCTTAAAAGCTCTCAGTGTTTTCTAAACGGAGCTATCGAACCGGGGATGGTTCGAAAAATTTGATTGATTATTAAATATTTGTAAAAAAGAAAATCTTTATTTTTGAGGGTAAAAAGTAGTTTTAAATAGAAAGTGTTGCCTTACAAAACTTGCCAAATTAGCGATATTTCTCCATATCCAGATCAAGATCAGACAACCCTACAGTATCAAAATTGCAATACTTGCCTGTAAATGTGTTTTATCCTTGTTGAGAGACGGGCTGCCAGGAAGCATTTAATATACTCCTGACATTATTCTAACAAATATGTTACTCCGGGGAAAAGATAATTCATATGTTGAACACATTATATTTTTAAGTTATCTAACTATCAAATAACTACTTTTCATTTAAAAACCGGAACTCAAACGTGTTTCGTAACAAGCTATTACCGCAAAGTCTTCCATTCCAAAAATATAGGTAATAACTTTCTGAAACTTTTCTTATAAAATAGCTCAAAAGAAAAGTAAAAAACAAATTTCTTTACCTCATTTTCCAAATTATTTCAAAAGGTACAGTGTAAAGCGAGCGTGCGCTTCAGAGGCAGCGCCATCTGGTTGGAGAGTTTCTTCTCTCGTGGTTCTTTCATGCATAATGCATGTCAAACCTAAAAATGGAAAGTTATTTTGCAGCGAACTTTAAAATTTTTCTTCATCTTTGACGACGGAATTGTTTTTTCAGGTTAAAAGGAAAATAAGGTATCTTCACTGGTAGGAGGACAATGAAGAAAATATTGAAAAGTCCTTGTTCTTGGGTTATTTGATATTTGGGTCACGATATTTATGGAATGAGATGTTTTTGACAAAGAATTGTGTATAGAAAATGTAAATATATTGAAAATACAGGGGGTTTATATGCATATATTTTGAATATGCTTAGCCGAAGTCGTATCAACATAAGAATGGATTTATCAGTAGGCTCACGCGAAGAGCTCAAAATTTTAGAGCGCGTAATTTTAGTAGACATCATAGAAAATAGGCAAGATATGAAAATTTGGCAAAATAGCATATTGCATAAGCTTATATTGGTAATAAATTTGCCTGTTTGTATCTTGACTTCGACGTTGGATAAAAGTACCTTTTCAGAGCTCATAAGATTCACTTTAGCCTGTTTAATCATATCTGTGAATTTTAGAATTTTATTTTGTCCATATATTGGTTTTGAAAAAGTGATTATTAATAACGGTTGTCCATTTCTAAAACGTCACATCTCCAAAATGAGTGTTCACATTTCAAGTTACACTATAAAGCGCTTTTGCGCTCTTACTTATGAAATAATATGTTCATGTCGCCAAAATTGCACTATTTCATATACGTTTTGTAAAATTATACGTATATATAAACGTACATTTGCATATTTACATTCTATTCGGAGGCGTGATTGATATTTTATTAGGTAAAGACACGATATGATCATCTGCCAAATAAACAAGGCTCTGAGTTTAAGCAGTGGGGAGGCATCAGGGGATACAAGGTACACAGTGTCTATCCAAATAATTTAAGACCAATTAACTTTCATTATAATAATATGTTATTCTAAATAAATGTATAAAACATTTTCTTTAAATGAGGAAATGGATGAATATAGGTGCAGACACATTTTCTCAACTAGCGCCATACGCCTCAACTGCCAGCGTAATTTTAAAAAAATCTGATGTGCGCAACACATGACTTTCCTTATATAATGCAATGAATTTACTACTTTTACAGTTAAAAAATGTTATTCTTATAGTAGATACTTATATTCATTCCAATATATTGAATTTTCTTCAATTAGTCGTCGTTTTCATTGATTTAGCGCCATTTTTATCAATTTGGCGAGATTTTTGTTAATTTGGCAACAATTAAAAATGCCGCCAAGTTGGCGATATTCCGCCAAATACGTCGCCAAAATCTCGCCAAGCCTTATGAACGGAAAAATAAGTTATTCTTACAGCAGATAAATGACTATTGGCGTTCAAATACAAAAGTATTACTCAAAGTATATTTTTCCATGAATGGAACGAGCTAGATCCACGAGAATGATGTCACCAAATTTATCGCATGGTATTACATATGAAAAGTCAACATGTTTCTCAATAGGAATTTTTTTTTCTTTTATATAAATTTTTGATAATTTTTTTAAAAAATGTGTAATATCTCGAGAGCAGTTCATGTTAGCGTTCTAAAAAATGTCTATTTGCGTAACTTTATTAGCGGTTTTGATTTTTTGACGATTTTTTCAAAATTTTACTCGAAAATTTAGGGAGCTTCTGAACATTCGATTGCGTACAAAAACAATAGGCTTCCAGTGTTTACGGATTGTGACTTTTGTACCAAATTTCGCTTGAATTGTTCCATTAGTTCGTCAGTTATCGTCTCCACAGACTCACTGACACACACACACACACACACAGACATCACTTCAAAAATGTTTGATTCGTGATCAGGGATGCTTGAAACGTGCTCTCCCGTCGAAAACTCGAATTCGAATTTTCGACCCCGTCACAATACTTTCCTTATACATTATGTATATAAGGAAAGTAAAAATACATCACTAAACATGTCTATCCCGTCAGGGGAAGTATTGCATTGGAAATAGAATTAAAACGCAATTTGCGATCAATTCTATGATTTAACTGCTTACCGTATAGGTCCGGATAGACGTATCTAAGATACATAATGTTTAGAGCAGTGTTCTTCAACCTCTGTTCCGCGGAACCCTAGGGTTCCACTCAAACGCTTTAGGGGTTCCGCGAGTCGACACTGCAATTCGTTGTTTTTGTTTTGTTTTTCTTTGTTTTCAATTTCATATGACATATATATGTATAATACAAATACTTTATATGAAATATTTATCTTCTTGTTTGAATTAATGCAAATTTTTATCTTATATAAAGTTTTTATAACAAAGGCAGATACGCACCTTGTTCATAACATGTAATACGTAATATGACACATCCCCCCTAAATTCAAATCTGGGTGTGCTACTGAACGAAGGGTTCCATAAAAAAGATACCTCAAAAGAAGGGTTCCGCGAGATGACAAAGGTTGAAGAACACTGGTTTAGAGGAATGAAGATTTACTTTCTTTCATGGTGGTATTCCGTACCCCCCCCCCCCCCCCACACACACACACAAGATTAATGTTTATTATCTGAGGATTCTGAAGATTAATTTCAAGAATTAATAGAGAACAGATAATTATAGGGGAATTGCCATTTTTGCCACGGTATTTTTTTTATGTAAATCATAAATTAAATTTTTAATGAGTGAAAAACTAAAACTTGGTGAATCTTATATTTATTTTCTTAAATGTTTTCTTTTATTTTATATATATTAGTTAAAAGAGCGTCTCCCGTATGTTGTGTTTTCCCGCATGTAACGAATTTGAATGGGTTCCACAGAGAAATGAAAAATTGAGGTTTCACGGTAATAACAAAATTGTAAATTGTCAAAAAAGTATTTTACTTGTAATTCAGTTTTTATATTTTATTACTTTCCTTATATACATAATGTATAAGGAATGTATTGTGACGGGGTCGAAAATTCGAATTCGAGTTTTCGACGGGAGAGCACGTTTCAAGCATCCCTGATCACGAATCAAACATTTTTGAAGTGATGTATGTGTGTGTGTGTGTGTGTGTGTGTCAGTGAGTCTGTGGAGACCATTACTGACGAACGAATGGACCGATTCGAACGGATTTTGGTACAAAAATCACAATCCGTAAACACTGGAAGCCTATTGTTTTTATACGCAATCAGAACCCCCCTAAATTTTCGAGTGAATTTTGAAGAAATCGTCAAAAAATTAAAATCTCTAATAAAGTTACACAAATAAACATTTCTTATGTAATTTTTCATTAGAAAACGATTGACATAAACTTTAGAATGCTAGCATGAGCCGTTTTCGAGATATTGCACATGTTTAAAAAATTATTAAAAAGTCATATAAAATAAAAAAAATATTTCCTATTGAGAAACATGTTCACTTTTCATATATAATACCATGCAATAAATCTGGTGACTTCATTCTCGTGGATCTAGCTAGTTCCATTCATGAAAAAATATAATTTGAGTAATACTTTTGTAGTTAAAAGCCAATAGTCATTTAAGGATGTGTAAGGTGCTGTAAGGATAACTTATTTCTTCGTCCGTAACGCTTGGCGAGATTTTGGCGACGAATTTGGTGGAATGTCGCCAACTTGGCGACTTTTTTAAATGTTGCTAAATTAACGAAAAACTCGTCAAATGGATAAAAGTGACGCTAAATCAATGACGACTCATTGATGATGACATGGAAAATGACGACTCATTGATGAATATTTAATATCTTGGAAAGAATACAAGTGACTACTATAAAAAAAAATAATCTATTCTTTTTACTGTAAAAGTAGTAAAGTCATTGCATTATATAAGGAAAGTCATGTGCTGCCGACATCGTATTTTTTTATTCGTAACATTGATAAAATATGCAGCATGGAAATTTTATTTCCTAATTATGATTCCTGATTTTATGCACCGCCAAATTATTTTATCATGCTTTATCTCTGAACGTATATCTTTCTAGAAGATACTGTATCTAGCACATGCATATATAGAATGTTAAAGTCTAAAGATTCGACCATCAGCTGCTGAGAATCAAATACATATCCCTTAGTTCGAGTCTTCTTCTATGGTCGGCATCATAACTACTACATCATACATTAGCTATTAAATTTGGAAAGGCACAGCATGGTTAAATATACATTACATATGGATTTATTAATGTCTACCTTTGGAAAATATAAAAAATGAAGTCGAAGGATGTAAAATTATATAAAATATTCCATGTATAAGAAATATCTAACGTATGAAACATTTGAAAAAGTTCTTGAAATTATATGCTTCAATGATAAAATAAAATTGCTCAAACGTAAAATAATATTACTATACTACAAGTACGTTACATATTTACAGAAAATTTTTTCAGTGCCATTTTTACAAAATTGCCACATATATAACGATATTTTAAACGATATTTTAACGATATTTGGATTTAACTTTAAATAAGTCGAAACGGAAATAAAATATATATATATTCAGTTATGGAAATATAATCGAAATAAAGTATATATAGTATACGATAATAAAAAAATGATAACTATGTTTCGTTTTGATATTTTAAATAAATCTCCCAAACCTCTGCTAACTAAATAAGTAACATATTTGTTAAAATGCAGCATAAAACAAATTTATAGCAGTTCCTCGGCTACTGCTTTTTGTTTCGCATATAAAGATCCTACTACCTATACAAAACTACATCAACTTTTTCTGTAAATGCTTTTGATATATCCGAGATGAAGTCACCATAGCTGGGGTTAGAGCTATAACAATCTATATAATAATTGCCTTGACATTTCTGACCCTTTAGACGCATGTCAATGGGCAGGAAGACTAAAATTTTGAAACATTTACAGTACCGAGCATGGAACAGAACTTAACAAACACGGATTTTCGATACACTCCCCGAAAGAGCAGAAAATAAGGGGGTTCGAAAAGAACTTCCAGAATATCCAAAGATCCTGTGACCTACACGAATGAATCTTTGCTCCCTTATAGTATTGTCCATGGGACAGAAGCTAACAAAATTGAATTTTCGGGTTTTCCTCCGATAATGTACGAAATAAAGGGGGTTGAAAATTATTTCCAGATTTTCTAGAAGCTCATTATAACCGATAAAGCTAAATAGTAGTATCGACAACAGGATAGCTGTGGTTAGAGCTATAACAATCTATATAATAATTGCCTTGACATTTCTGACCCTTTAGGCGCAGGTCGATGAGCAGAAAGACCAAATTTTTGAAACACTTACAGTACCAACCATGGGACAGAACTTAACAAACATGGATATTTTATACACTCCCCGAAAGTGCAGAAAATAAGGGTGTTCGAAAAGAACTTCCAGAATATCCAAAGATCCTGTGACCTACACAAATGAATCTTTGCTCCCTTATAGTATTGTCCATGGGACAGAAGCTAACAAAATTGAATTTTCGGTTTTTCCTCCGATAATGTACGAAATAAAGGAGGGTTGAAAATTATTTCCAGATTTTCTAGAAGCTCATTATAACGAGAAAGCTAAATAGTGTTGCACTTATAGTATCGATAACGGGACATAAGCTAACAACCAATTTTCGATTAAATCGCATACTTTCAACATTAATCGCCCTACATTGTTGAACAAAAGAAAAACTATTTTAAAAAATTGCAACATAATTTTTACGGTGTTAGGTATCTGTATTTTACAGGCGTATATACTAGTTTATCCAAAAGATGATCTCATGTGAACGCTAAAAATATAAAATATCACCGACATACTAATCTTCGTAATAGTCCATGGGAAATAATGCTGCCTCCAATTCACCGGATCGGATTAGAGGGTGTTCGCGGAATTGAAATGCACTCTTAGTTTCACATTAACAGTGACTATTTAAGTACCACTGAAGCTCACGAAATGGACTTACTCTTTACAACTCACTCATCTGAATTGAATGTAGTCGCAAAATTGCTACCATTCAGAAGTTTATATACGAGTGTGACGTCCTGTATGTTAACCTACTCCGGCATGCCCCCTAATCAAGTAACAGATATCAAAAGAAAACCAGCATATTAAAACAAAGGACTGTATTTATTAAGACGAAGCTGAACAAATACATGTTTTAAGTTCAAGTCAACAGTCACCATTTATATACAACATTCACCACTTACATACAGCATAGGCCAGGATATATCTTGTAAGGTAACCTGAATTAAAAAGCATGGGACCCTAGAAAGCACTTAGACTTCAGGTCCTGTTCATGATGGTGGCTGGAACTAGGCAGGTTCAAATAATGATGCTCACAAAGGACAACGTAATACGTAAGCAACGTTGAACAACGAGGAAAAGTACGGAGTACCTCGGCCATACGTCTCGACTCCTGACCTGGGCACTATTACAAATACGCCATATATCCCAAGCGTCAATGGTGGTGCGTCAGGGCGTCAGCAACTTTACACAACGGTTTATGACGAAACTTAGCACACTATGACAGCACACTTATAAATACCACTCGTGCGTACTGCGATACTCACCACATCGCAGACAAATGTTTTCGCCAGCTATTGCTCGCTTAATTGGAGCTCGGCAAGACTTTAGCCGACTGATGCTCTCCTGACACGCTGCACTGAGCTTTTATCGGCCGATCCTGACCGTAATTTACATACATTTTCCTAAATCAAGTTTTGGGTCTGATGGGTCGTTCTTCATCCTGTTACGTAGCGAAGCTAAAACATCACGTTGGAACGAGAATGGAACGCATCTGGAATTTCCTCTGTTCCCACTCTGTTTCCCGATGAGTTTAAGATGAGTTACGTCCCAGCAGTATCAGAACGTAACTGCCATTGCCTCGCCTTCCTGTTTCCAAGGATTAAGGTGGTTTGTGACGGACCGTCACACATAATGTGGAAATTTTAGTTATTTATTTAATTTGCAATTTCTGACTAAAATTTACTGCTTTCTAAGTTGCCCGCTAAATATAAATATATCTGTTGCCAAAGTGATATGCTTGAATGCTCTCACATGCATCTTCCTTGCATATGCAAGTTGCTACACGGGGAGCTTCTCTACCGCCACTCAATCAGCAGCTGTATTTGGGTCAGTCGAGTGGCCTGGGTTTTCAACAGGGAACTTCTCTGTGCAGGACATAAACATGTGAGGAAGATTGACAATGCTTATTCTTCTTTCATTTCTATAATCCATATAAATACCTGAAAAATGTTTGATTTGATTCAATTACGATTTCAAAGTACATAAGTAACCAGAACTAGGTGCTTTTTTTTCAAGCTTTGATATAACGTGCTGTCCTTTCGCAAAATATCCATTATAATAACTTTCAGAAACTTTTCCTGAAACAAAAAGTTGAAAATATTAGATTTCATTTCCCATCTTACAATAAAGTATTCAAAGCTGCAAATGAGAGCCATATGATGCGGTCATTGGATTTAAAAGTTCCTAAACTTATTTTGCACAGAACTTTAAAAGTGTTCTTTATTTCTCGTGGTATAAATGATGGTTGGAAGGTTAAAAGTGAAATAACGTATATTATCTGTGAAAGATAATGTTAAAGATAATAGTGACACGAACTTCTCCGTGGGGAATTTAATATTTTATTCACGCCATTCCAGAAATTATATTTTGTCATAAAGTATAGAATGAAAGAGAAATTATAAACGTAATAAGTTTATTCTCATAGTTTGAATAGTATAAGTTTGTGACGTTTTTCGATGACGTCGTGAAACTTGAGCAATAAAGCGTTGACCTAGGCAATTAAAGACCCGGGTCAAGTCACTCGTTGGATACGACGTCTAAGCTCTGTTGTTAACCCTGATATACGAAAAGAAGATTAAGAATAAAAATATCTGAAATAGAAATCTATCCTTGATTTTCTTATACATTCTTGTTCCATATTGCTGTCTATTGATAACATAATCAACATCAGATAAGAAAATACATTTACATTAGCTTTTATTTAACAAGCTATTATGGTAAAATATTTCATAAGATATATTTTAAATTGGTAACAGATATTTCAGGCCTATAAATTGAAAGCATTTGTCTACTGCTCTTTTGATAACCTTTATAGCCATAACGTAATCCCAATTATTTTTAGTAGCATTGAATATACCATGATTGTCAATGAAATTATCCCGTTTTACCATAGAAAAAATAAATGGTACTTAAATTTTAAATAATTTCAGTTCTAATTGTGGACATTTAGAACAAAATCATTTAGCTCTAGTTTCTACAAAATGTATACACACATCAAATCTTATAAAGCGGTATGAGTATTCGTTCTTGATCGGCATAAACTCTTGAACTCCAATTAAAAATTGGATAATGAACGGTTTCTTCTCGATTTCGAGCATGGCATCCAATAACTGCAGCATCATTCTTAAAAATCGGGAATTGTAAGTTTGAATTTCTTCTGGACTATATAGCCCTAACAGCATTTTTTTTTTCACAGTGACGTAAGATTTACGTCACACTGTGACTTTGGGACGTCACAGGACGTCGCAGTACGTCTGGGCAATCTCATACTGAGGTCACAGCGAAGTCATTTTGGTCATTTTCATGGTCGTTTGTGACGTTGCATATTAACTTGTTTGTGACGTCACATTGTAATTACCATTGTAATGTCGTCACATTGTTACGTGTTAATTAAATTGTGGAAACGTCACAGAATATAGTCACAATGCAGTTACAAAGTTACTAATCCGCAACGTCGCATAGAAATAACAAATATGATGTCACATTATGACCCAAGTGTCACGTGACTACAACGTCATTGTCACACATGTGACGATCTTTGCTGTGAGGGAGGTATAAGAATAAACATCTATTGTAATTCTGTAGACATTAATTATAGATCGATTATCATTTAAAAAGCTAAAGGGTATTGCGCAAAATTTTCTCATTTATGCGCAGTATATAAACTTTGGAAACCAGCAATTTTGCATCAAATTAATAATTAAGGTAAGTCCCTATCGTTGAATTCGACACGTATTTCAATAGCATAAACTTGGCAATAACGGCATATTTACTTGGTTCTTTTGTTGTCACTTTCAAATGCCATTACACGGCAACTTTTTTTAGAAGAAATGTCATCTCACTTAACCATCATTCTCAGTGCCAATACACGTTGCATATAAATATATGCCTCAATGGTGTTCACATAGCACTGACTTGATCTGTGTATTTAAAGCACTCTCACGATTTTTTCGCTTGTTCGTTCACACATTTTTACATAATGTAAAAGTTAAATTTCGTATATGGCAACACTTAAATAAAATATTGTTGGTTGAAACATAACCACCTTTGTCTAAAATGCCTGTTCATTTCCGCTTTTCTATTATTGAAAAGTGGAAACGACGATATACCTACAAAATATGTTAAGTATCGCCATCTAGTGGTAACAACTACAACAAGATGACGATTTAAAAGACTGTAGACGACATGAATTTGATATCTTGATAGATAGATAGATGCAATGCTAGATAGAAATTACAACTTCACTCAGGGTTATTGTAAAATTAAATCTGATTTGAATTTGCATACAATAAGATGTAAACAAACAAAAAAAATTTTACAGATATCAATATGAAATTTTTAATAAATATTTTAAATTTATAGTGCTATGTACAAAGTATATAAACCACAACCAATATTTGCCATATTTGATTGTGTTAACTAGCAGAGCAGTGGTGGTTCTTTTTTGATGACTTGCTCATAAGACAATTTAATTGTTTAATTTGTGCCAAAATTATACAAGTATACAAACTTTTTTTGAAAAGTTAACAACTTCTCAATTATTAAGAACAAGATATATTTAAAATGTTCACACTTCAACCTAGGTATGTTGACAGTTTAATTTGTGCCGAAATTATCCACGTATATAAACTTATTTTGAAAAGTCTAAGCTTTAATCCATTTCTCCCGACAATTGGCATTCGAGGGAAATTCAAAAATATTTATGCAGTTTTCCTGCTATTTGATGTACAAACGGGAACTACAGAATAAACCACAGTAAAAGCTAGATATTACAATCTAAAAATACAAGAAAGTCAAAGTCAAAAAATATGAATACAGGATCAAAATTATAACGAATCCTCTAAGGTAAAACACGTAGTCAAATGGAAAAACAACAACAATGATTTAGATATTAAGTAGTGCCACCTGGCGGTCATTTTGAGCTGGGATTGTTACCTATTTTTGCGAAGGAAAGAACAAGCATTTTAGATAAAGGTGTCTATGGTTGAAACATAGCTACCTTTATCTAAAATGACCGTTCATTATGAGAAACAAGGCCGCTCTTCTTTCTTTATAGCAAACGTTTATTGCAACATCACTGTTTTATGCAAATTTGCAGCAGCATTTGAAGAGCAATTATGCAAAACAAGTTAAATCCACTTTTTGTGAAAAAAGATACGGCTTACGTTTGATTAGAATTTAACATTGTTTCAATGGATGAAATTTCTTTTTTTCATTTCTTGCATGCATATGATGATGAAAGATCGACTTTTAATTCAGTATTCGAAAGACAGCATATTGAACATTTATTACGTCATTAGCCAATGGGTAAGTCAATGTTTATTATTTTGCATTGGATTCTAGTGTAGTAAAGCGCTAATTATTCTCCTAGTGGCGACTTTTTGAACTACTGTTGTTTTCTTCACCAAACAAAATTCCATTGCTCCACGAGTGTTCACACAAAATTCCAAATCATTTTGACCAGTGTTTTTTATTTGAGACCATTTTAAAACCCGGAACTTTAATTATAATCACTCTGTATAGGGAAAGTATTGGAATCATGTCGAAAATTGCAACTTGAGTTTTCGACGGATCTACACGTTTCGAGACCTTTAGAATACAAAAACACCATTTTTAGCGTGACGTCTGTGTGTGAATGTGTGTGCCTGTCTGTCTGTGTGTCTTTTTGTCTGTGTGTCTGGGCAACGTATGTATCCACTCTAACTCAAAAACTAATGACCGGATATCATAAAAATTGGTAGGTAAGACTCTTGGACGTGACCCTGGTGCTGATTAGTTTTGTTATAATTCGGAAAAAAAGAACCCGCCTTTTTTGCGAAATGGCCCGCAAAAATCTCATGTATCCACTTTAGCTGAAATACTAATTGACCAAATTTCACAGAATTTGGTAGATAAATGACTTGTGGGATACTCTGGTGCTGATTAGATTTTGGTACGATTCGGAAAAGAACAACCTGCCCTTTTTTACGAAATGGCCCATCAAAAATCGCCAATATCTAAAAAAAAAATACGTATGTTCAAATGTATCAATTAAATGCTTGTTTCATACGTAATTTTTGACGAGGGAAAGAATAAGAACAACTCTATTATTGTAGGACTAACCGTTCTCGAGATAGTTGAGATTTTTTGCCGCCTTTGGAAAAATGTCCAATTACCATATAAAAGCAGAAAATGAATTAAAAATGGAAATTTTGTGTTATTTTGTACAGTTAAACTCAATTTAATGAGGTCTTAAAGAAATATAGAGAGAATGAATTCGCGTCTGCAGGGAAAGTTATATGCTGCCCACATCAGATTTTTTAATGTTATGTTAAAAATCAAGTTTAGTTTAAAAGAGCGTTACTACTGTGAACCATGGTTTAAAAAAAGAATATGCTTACACTGGTTTAAAATACGATTCATTAGCAACGTCATCCCATTAGTTCACCCCATAGCAACGTCATCCTGAAAAGCCGTTACTTGACATTAGAGATCAGAAGTCATAAGTGGTTAATCGCACGAACAGGGTCAGTTCTTGATGAAGAAAAGGGAGCTGAGTCCTGAGGAGCTGTCAGTGAAAATTGCGTGTTACTCAAATCGATAGGAACTGAGATAGATGAAAAGGCAGTTTGAGAGGGGGATGGACAATAACTTAAATTACAGGTGTCCAGAAAGCTATGTAATAGCCTACAATTAAATAACGCGCCCAGAAAACGCAGATTTAGCGGTTATTTTATGACGTCACACTTCGGAGTAAGGTTGATATACAGAGAGTTGGTGCATCCGTCATTTTGTATCTTACATACTCATTGTTTCTATAGAGCAATAACACGATATTGGGCATTGTGATATAGATTTGCTATAAAATAGGAGGATATTCGGCCGTAAATTGGTCGAAAAATTCCCGAAAAGGATAAAATGTATAGATTCCTGAATGAATGAAAAAAAAGTAAAAATCTGATGTGGGCAACACATGACTTTCCTTATATAAATGCAATGAATTTACTACTTTTAGAGTAAAAAAAATAGGTTTTTCTTATAGTAGATACTTATATTCCTTCCACGACATTGAATTTTCGACAAGTAGTCGTCATTTTCATTGATTTAGCGTCATTTTTATCCATTTGGCGAAATTTTCGTTAATTTGGCAACAGCTAAAAAAGTCGCTCATTTGGCGACATTCCGCCAAATTCGTCACCCGAGCTAGATCCACGAAAATGATGTCACCAAATTTATCGCATGATATTACATAGGAAAAGTGAACATGTTTCTCAACAGTTAATATTTTTTTTATTTATGGGATTTTTTGATAAATTTATTTGAAAAATGTGCAATATCTCGAGAACGATTCATGTTAGCCTTTTAAAATTTATGTCAATCGTTTTCTAATGAAAATTTACATAAGAAATGTCTATTTGCGTAACTTTATTACAGGTTTTGATTTTTGACGATTTTTCAACATTTCACTCGAAAATTTAGGGAGTTCTGTACATTCGATTGCTTATAAAACGAATAGGTTTCCAGTGCTTACGGATTGTAATTTTTGTAGCAAATTTCATTCGAATAGGTCCATTCGTTCGTCAGTTATCCTCTCCACAGAATCAATGACACACACACACACATACACATACTTTCACACACACACAGACATCACTTTAAAAATGTTCGATTTGTGATCAGTGATGCTTGAAACGTGTTCTCCCGTCGAAAACTTGAATTGGAATTTTCGACCCCATCACAATACTCTCCTTATACATTACTGTATATAAGGAAAGTAATAATGCAATTTTGCAATCGCACAGTAAATCAAAATTTCTCATTTGTTTACGTTAAAATAAAGTGCTTATAGAGAGCACTTAATTTCACTAATATTATTCCAATACTTCCTTAAGCTTTTTTCATTAAAATACGACTAAGTGCAAAAAATAGAAACGCTGAGTTCTTAAATCATTATAACCAAGTATATTATACCGAATATTTCATCAATTTGTCTAGAATTCTGGTTGTGGAAAAAAAACAATCTGAAACTTGGGGCAAAATTTCTCCAGAAAAATTGCGATACGGTTTTTATACGTTTTCCCGATAGAAGCGTCAGAAAATATGGCAGTTCATTTTGTCACGTTTTGGCGACAAAGTTTGGCGACGTAACCGAGAAAGGATGCAAGTGACACATTAGGATTGACAAATGATACAGTAACAGCATATTCCTCCCAGAATAAAGCAAAAAAGTCATTGTTCTAATAAATGGAAATATTTCGAGTCTTATTTCTTTTTCATATTTATTATAGCTCGATATTTATTAACGACACTTGCTTATATATATATATATTTTTTTTTACTGTTCCATAAATAACATTCTATAAGGCAAATATTTGCTTTATTGACTTACGGAAAAATAATAACACCCATAAGTAATAAATCGTCATAATACGAAACATAATACATGCAATTCGGAATTTTAAAATCAGTTACAGATTTCAATTTCAGTTCAGCCAACGGCCCTACCGTGCTGAAAACACCGGTTCTCGTTAGATCACCGAAGTCAAGCAGCATCGAGCGCGGTTAGTACTTGGGTGGGTGACCACCTGGGAACACCGCGTGCTGTTGGCACATTTCGGGCGCGGTAGTCCGGTAGTTTGCGCGCTGGATTTGCACGCTGCCACAACTGCCGCCGTGTTCATGCGGAGTACGATCACGTTAAACATGTGGGTCCGTAAGTCCTTCCGAGAGGTTGGTGGTAGGGGAAGGAGGGTACGGTCAGTGTGGATGCCTCCCCCACTGGGTTCCGGTCTAAATTGGGTGGCACTTCCCGGCCGTCCAAACGGTTACCTTACACCTTTCTGGTAGGTCGGACGATCTGGATCTCAACAACAACACCAGATTCCAGTTCTGAAAACATGAACTTTTCCGTAATTTATTATACGCAGATTCCGTTTAGAGTTTGTTGAAAATAGCTTTCTACGATCTTAACCGTGGTGCTAAGAGTGAATAGCGAGGATAATATTTGAAATTACTAAGAAACCGATTGTTGCGATATCTCTCAAAGTTTTGCTGCAACATTACATATTTCAAAAATTTAATCATTTTGTAACTTTCCGAGAGAGACCCGCGTCACATTGCGACACACATCCTGACTCATGGTCGCACGCTCTTTAATGACCTAGATTGTCAAGTTACATTTATTTTATAAGTAATATTTAGAATTTTGTATGCGTCTCACTCTAATCAAACAAGTTAAGGTTTCAATCGTTAAACTAATCGACACGTTGAGTGACGCTTTTTGCGAATAAAATATAATATGCGCTTCTCGGCTAACAACGGTTCGCAAGTAGTACAGCAGTAGGAGATTTTTTTAAAAGAAATTTTAAATAAAAATTTAAAAGGTTGAAAAATATTAATAACGGATTAGAATTATTAATTAAATTAAAGTTAAATAAGCACAACGTAAGTTATTTAAAAGGTATTTAAAAATTTCTTGAAATATCGGTTAGAAGAGAAATTAAATAAACTGATAAAAGTGAAAGTTTGAATAAACATTAAACACTTTTACATACGATTGTCTGGGGACGCGGTAGCCCTGTGGTTAGCGCGTTGGATTTGCGCTCGTTAGGCCCGGGTTCGATTCTAACCACTGCCCAAACTGTCTCCGTGTACAAAACTGACTCGGAGTACGATCACGTTAAACATGTGGGTCCGTAAGTCCTTCCGAGATGTTGGTGGTCGGGGGAGGAGGGTACAGTCCCTATGGATGCCTCCCCCACTGGGTTCTTGTCTAAATTGGGTGGCTCTTCATGGACGTCCTTTAGAATAATCAAAATCATTATTTATATATAAATTATTATGAAAATATTTTGGTATGAAAAAAACATATTTTACTTAATTTATTTTCAGAAACTTGGTCTATGGCAGAGATACTGTACGACTGCGGAGGAACTTTACTGAAAGTCACATATGCTAAGATGATTATACGATGATTTCAATGTGTGGACTATTGATGATTACAATGAGTAGATACAATGATATTACGATGATTACAATGAGTAGATACAATAATAGGATGATTGCAATGAGTAGATACAATAATATTATAGATTATCATAAAAAATGCCCGCTCATTTTTTCTTGATTAACTGTACTCGCACTCAACTTTTCGAGATGTGTATTTCAATCCGAGGAGTTCCTAGTAGCAGTTGCTTCAATCTCCGATCTGTGCCAGTATTTTTAACCATGGCATTATTTAAGCAAAATGGATTTGTACTTAAAATAAAAAATAAAATAAATTATTCCCCCTGCGAAGGTATTGAAAATTAATTAAGGTTTAATAATAGAAAACCTAGAAGAATTTCCTAGAAAAGTGTTACATTATATAAGAAGGATGCAGTTGAACGGAGACAGAAGTCACTCTCCCGGACGCCGCTGCGCTCAGTGCTGCGTTCACTTTTCAACTTTCCGAATAAGCAACATTATATTTTATATAGAAATTATTATAAAAATATTTCGATATATAAAAAAACATATTTTACTTACTTTCGTTTCAAAAACGTGCTCTACGGCAGAGAACTTTACTGAAAGTCACATATGGTACGATGAGTACAATGAGTAGATACAAGAATATTATAGATGTTCTGTTAAATTAAGCAATGGGGAGACCAACCACTGTAAATAATAACGAAATTATATAAAAATGACTGTCAATCACCGTCTGTTAATATTTATCTCATTTAGTTTTTCAATAGAAAAATTTCACTCCGAACACTTTGTAACACTGCTTTGGAAATGATATCATATAGTTATCAATATATTACATATACCTCGTTGAATTCATAAAAATATTATACAACTTTATATTCCTAAACCAGACAATTAATACTTGTACAATTTGTAACACTTCGCTGTACATTGATCTAACCCTAAATCTGGAAATGACTACACTATGAGTTGTAAACTTGAATACACGCAGTTTATAAAGACTTTCTTCTTACACAGATGAAAAAAAGCTTGTTTTTTTAAACTATTCCTAGTCTGTAGGGCATTATATATCTATTGTACCTACTTGATAAAAACATATTTGGTGTTGCACTTCTCATAAAGCCATTTGAGTTGTTTAATGGAATTTAGCCTACCTTCGGAGTCGTATCTACATTGCATTTTTACCTCTCTACCACGATAATCTAAAGATCGAAAGTTCGGGATTCGAGTCCTACCCTGGTCTTATTGCATAAGTGCCTGGCAAATTATGTAGCAAGAGTGAGTCTTTACCGAGTCTCTACTCTTTGTAGGTCAGGTTACTAAGTATATTTATAAACCGAAATTGTTAAAACACGGTTTAAGATTTAAAATACATACAATAGTCATAATTACATATTTACTAATTTCAAATATGGCGCCTAAATTAATGTATTTTAACGCTGTAATGATTAAATTTAGAAATGTAATGGTGTCGGAATGCTGTCCAAAATCTGAATTCGAAATCTAATTAATTTACAAGTCCACTATATCTTAAATTATACCTTATTAGTGTGTTTAACTGGAAGGAAATAAAAAAGTTTGAGAACCAGTTGTTTGAGGGGAAACTGCCTCAGAGCTAATGTCTTGAGAATCGAAAACAGAGACGTTATTTTTCTAAGTGATCTTGTATTCAAGCGCTGAAAGCGATGGATGCGATCTCACGACAACGGCTAAAGATGTATTCTGGGTTACTTGGTCACCATGCCGCTCGTTGCGGAGAATGAAACCCCATAGGAATTATTTGCCTAGTCATGCCCTACATGGTGGTATAAATTTCATGTGCCAAAAAGATTGCGAACATGGCGACTTCACTAATGAACTTTTTTAGATATATATTAATTAACAAATTATTAATTAATAATTTAATTAACACCCCGACTGAACGATGGTGAGCTTATATATCATATTCTATAAAAGAACGTATTGTAAAGTTTTTGGCCAATTTATCAAATTTGAGAGGTTTCTAGATCTGTCCAAAAGTCTTCAACTTTTTGACGAATTTGAAGAAATATCTCTAAGGGTACCAAATTTGCCGTTACGGTCGAGCTACCCCGACCATCATGGTTTTCTGTTCAGACCTTCAAATTCTAAGAATGTTTTTATGTTATGTATTTATAACAATACTTTGGGAAAGTGATGAACTAAAAAAAACGTGACTTTTAATTAATTAATGATACGACCCTCATACAATTCTTTCCGATAAATGAAACTTCGAGGAAATAATTTGCCTAATTATGCCCTACGAGCTCTTATAAATGTTAAGAACTAGAACAATTGCAAACATAGTAAACTTAACCAATGCCTTCTTTATATATATATATATATATATATATATATATATATATATATATATATATATATATATATATATATATATATATTTAACTTCAATAATTATCTGGGCGAAATTTTAAAAGAAATTTTTTATCACGTTACACGAAATAATCATGATCCCAATTAATATTATCATAGTTATTATTATCATCAAGAACAAATTATATTCACTTCATTATTACGTATACTGTTAGAAAAACAGCAAAAACGGAGAGCTTATTGTACCAAGGTGCTATTAACTCTATCACTTTTATGACCCAACTATGAAAACAAACCAAGAAAACCAGCATTGTGAAAAAACGCAGCGTATAGTTTATATCTGTTTTCATGAACAAAGTGTCAGAAAATATGGCAGAGCACTTTGTTTCATTTTTTTAGCGACAAAGTCGACTTACTCAGGACAAACACAAATACATTGACAAAAATAGTGACCGTGTATTTCTCTCTAGAAAAAAGGCTTCTTCATTGTGCTAATAATAAAAAGTGTTGAGTCGTATTTTTTTGGCTGTTTGTTTTTAAGGTTATATGTCATAATTGCTTGCAAATTTATATCCTTTCGTTCGTAAATTAAATTCTGGTAGAAGAGTAATATTTACAATACAGGCATAATAGTTTTTTATTCAGAAAGTTTTGGGGTCGAATTCTAAAAATAATTTAAAAAATCTCTTTTCATTATGTTTAAGAACAATTGATATCCAGAATCTGCTTCAGTAGTTCTTGTGTTACTTAAAACATAAGCATACTCTCTCTAAATGAATAAAAATATTCTTTATATGAAAAACGAGAAAGTAGGAATGAACGAGATTTTTTTCCCCCAAATATTATGCATATGGAACACATTAATAAAACGGCAATTTTTGCATTCTATTTTCCACATGTGTGTGTGGGCTACAAAATAAAAAAAATTGAAATACGCTCAAAACTCCTACAAAATGACTTACTGCTGCTACTCCTTTTAAGTTACAATTTATAGAAAACTGCGTATAATACAGAGTAAAATACGAAACAGGGAAAATGTTAAACTGTTTCAAGCTCAAAAATCAGTCTTCTTCTTTAGGGCAACAAGACAACGTGACCTATATTCATTGTAATGGTTAGTTTAAATTTAGTAATTAAATTAATTTAGTTCATGAAAAATGTTTAATTTCGAATACAGATTTAAATTTATAAATGTTAACAAAATAATTTATGTTGCATTGGATTTAGGCGGGGGTATTCAGTTAATGCGGTGACGAACTCTGAGTGTTGGTAATAGACATCAAGAGGAACAAAAACTGAAATTGAACATGAGGTCACAAGCCACGTTTAGTAAGTGAAAATCACGAAAATACGTATGCAGGTTCTGATGTCACGCAGGAACAAAAAAAAATACAATAATAAGTACAAACAGTTTTGATTTAAATAAATTAAAGACGAAATCCTTAGATTTTATAAGCCATTTAATAAACATCCTATAGACGTACACATAGATTAAAAGTCAGAGCGCTTCCGGGCATCATTATACCCTTCCTCAGTGGCATTATATGAAAATCGTATCAACAAGCTTAAATACTATCCACACTGATGGGAAAATTGTGCATATTACAAATCAACATCATTACAACAAACACAATAATGCATCAACATAAAAACATGAGCAAAAACATTTAAATTGAAGGCTATTATAATGCAAAATTAGAAATTCTAGCGTTCTAACTAGCAAGACATAAGGAACGTTCTAACTAGCAACGTTCTAACTAGCAAGACATAAGGACATTATATCTTCATATAAGAACTGAGAGGATGCCTGCAGAAGTTGCTGGTAGAGAATCCCGTGATAGCTGACGATTTCTTCTATAAACGAGTTAAAATTTACATATACATTTTGAAATAAAAGTTAAATATTATTGATTTTTGGTACCGCTTTGAATGGCAGCACGTGAGTAATCTTCAGATTCCCATGATTGCTTGGTGTCGAAGCATCCTCGGAGCAAATTCGAGGCTGCCATGTCTACGACAGCATTGCGTTAAACCCAAAAGATAATGTAGCACCAGTTATGAAACATACCTTGCGAGAGTTGTACACTGGTATAAATTTCAACAAATCAGATTGTCTGCCGCTTGCAGTTTTCAAAACAATTAACAACGGTATCTATTCTCGCAAAAAACTAGAAAACTATTTGGAAATATACATAAAAAAATGACGAAATGTTTGATGAGTATATTTGCTTTGTTAGTCACTCATGAAGAGCTAATGCAGACTGCAAGAGTATTGTCTTTCAGCAGCGTTATCTTTCAAAGTATGCATTCGAGCATTTAAACATCTACAAAGAAATGATTCCCGAGATAGTTTCGAGTTTGCCAAGTAATGTTCCGCTCAAACCGTGTTCCCGAAACTGATCAACAAGATAATAGGAAATCGTGACTACAGCGCCTGCAAGGTTCAGCATTTTTTGAATGGCTATCCGTTGTACCACAGTCTGAAGTTTGCTAAGCTGTTTATTGAGACGATCGAATATGTACATACAAGCAGATATCCCTCAGAAATGTCCCTCCTCACCAAGTATAAACATTGTTCAGCACAGCACGACAAACATACTCTGTTCGAGTACGCTAGCAAATTCAAACACGTTGAATCTCGCTTTGTACCGTTGTATAAGCAAAACATTGCACAAAGTGTGCCATAAAGGACTGAAGGAAAAGACACTGATACATAATAAATATATTACAATATATTCTTCATTCCGAAACTTTGAATACAAGAATTGCTCATAGAACCTGCTCTTATACTCAAAGTTTCTAAATGAAGAAGCTGTAAAGACTTGGTAGAAATCCTACCAACACAATGGGTTTGATATTTGGAATTTGCAAGTTGAACCAGAAGAAAGCATCACTGATGACTTTGAAAACGAAGCCGTTGTTGATCAGCACGACTGGATGGAAGTTGCAGTAGCTGTCAGACAGCTGAGTGGGGACCTGTTCTGCCAACTACGGCCTTCAGGTTTTTTACCCCCACCGCTGAGAGTCGTCCATGGACGACCCAGCTGAGGTCCAGAAGAGGCACGCTGGTCCAAAGTGACCGAGAACCCAGGGCAAGACTAACGCCGAAGTCAGGGATAAATCTTAAGGACCCTTGACCACACACACCACGCCTAGAGAGCAGCTACGTAGAGTGGGCCCTGGGCGCCCATGCGGGGGGTTACCCCGCGCGGGCGCCCCGGGCCGGGCCCCCTACTCCCTAAGGAGAAAGTGGGGCGCCAAACCGGTGCGCAAACGAAAATATTGCAATGCAGTGACCGCCCAAAGAGGCCGAAAAGAACCGGAGTGGTTAACCAAGGAGGAATTGTTTTTAGCAGTGGATTCCGACTTTCTACCCCTCGGTAGTTATGCAGAGGCAGTATGCAACTTAAAGAGGCGCTGTCGTAACCCGGACTTATACCCGTACTGCCGGGTTAACTAAAACTAGAGAGAAGAAGAGAGAGGAAGCGAGGAAAAGAGTGGCAATAGCCAGGGCCGGGAACAGAACACCAGAGATCTGGTAAAACCAGGGAGGAGGAATTAACACAGGAGGAGTGCCTTGCAAGAGCAAGTGCATGACTAGGACTTAAGAGTATAAGGATATAGTTACAACTAGGACTGGTGGTACTATACTAGACTAAACCAAAAGGAAAATAAACAAAAGCAAAACTTAAGCTAAAGATATAAAAGACTAATACTAATTAAACCTAAGGGAGAACACAATGAGAAGCAGGGAAAGTAACTTAGTAAAAACCAAGCGAGGCGAGCCACTTACCAAGGGAGAAGATAGCCTGCGCAGGACCTGAAAGGAGAAGATGGGTTGACGAGGACCAAGGGTGCCAGAGGCGCCCGACGGCTGACTTACCTACCGACAACCTCCTGGGCAAGGCTTCCCGAGGACAGTGGGGGATGCTGGGATACCTGAAAGGGAAGATGTTAGCATACATACTTGCGGCGAGATGCGGCAGGACCTGCAACGGGCGAACGTCCGTAGTGATGCAGGGCTGGGGGAGCGCGGGCTGGGAAAAGCTAAGAGTGGCTAAAAAAGAAACTATTAGTGGCTGGAAGGCAAGGGAGATTATTATCACGGGTGAACTGATATTTGCAATACAGAAGTGGGACCTGAGTCCCTGAACACGTGGCACCGGTTTGGTGCAAAAAGTTTTAAATGCGGGTGGCCTCGTATTATATAGTGGCCACGTAATAGAGGAGACAGACCTGAAAAATAAAAAGTCCACAACTCCGGTGGACGACACCTATGAAAAATAACGCGACAACAGGGTAAGGACTGAAATGCCACTTCACTGGTGGCCACGGCCTCGTATTAGAGGAGGCAGACCTGAAAAAAAAGACCACAACTCCGGTGGACTACACCAAAAATATTAACGCGACAACAGGGTAAGAGCTGAGCTGCCACTTCACTGGTGTCCTCGTATGAGAGGAGTACGAATATCCTCGTATGAAAATCCACGACGCCGGTGGACAACACCTAGAAATAATAGCGCGAATCAAGAAAAGCTGAACTGCTACGACACTGGTGGGCGACACCAAAAATACCTACTGGGACAAACCCCCAGGAAAAAACCAGAGACTGGTGGAAAGATTTAGAGGTCAAGCAGGCAAAAGGAGAGACAGAAAAATAGGGTGCCTGGGTGACTAAAGAAACAGGAGAGGTGCAGAGGAATAGAGAAGAGTGATCCTACCAAGGTAGGGAACACTGGAGGAAAGGCCTGCCAGTGTCGGAGTGTCATGCAGGAGTAGAGGTCCTCTCCGAAGTATCAGGTGGGAACTTCCTTCCACCGATTCCCAACCACATCCTCCCCTTGGAGAGAGACCCGCTTGAGGTTTTTTTTTTTTTTTTTTTTTTTTTCCCTATTGGGAAGCAACGGTTTGTTTATTTTGACCCTCACTACTCCCGATGACACAAGACCTATTTGAAGAGACGCACTGACCTGGAAGTGTGAAACCAGGAGTGCCAGAAACCGTGAGCTTAGTGGAGATGCAATGGCGCAGCAGCAGGGGCTATATGTCAGTTATCTGGTCGATATTTTCCATCAGCCAGAGTACGATCTTTCTAACCTTGTTTTGTAGATCTTGTTTCTTAGTTATGTTATACCTCCAAGCCTGCCAACGGTGTGGAGCTGGTGTCCGAAGGTGGTGTTCTTCTGTTAGCGGACATTCTGTGAGGTAGTGTAGTAGTTCACCCTCTTCGCCGCAGGCACATATTGATGATTGTTTAATGTTAAATCTTTTCAGGTAAACTGGGAATGCGCCATGGTTTGTGAATAATTGCATAAGTAGTCTGCAGCTTCAATGTCGTGAGGGTGTAACGAATCTGAAGAAAGTGTATGTTATCCTCCCATCCTGTGCATGGTCCCATACGTTCTGCCAGGCTTCGACCGATAGAGTCTTTAGCCTTCTTTTTAGGTATGAAGTTGGCCATGGAGGATGCTCAATGGAGGGACTAAGGTCTTTTGTGGCTTCTTTTGCTTCTTTGTCCGCCATTTCGTTGCCGTGTGTACCGATGTGAGCCCTAACCCAGTTGATTATGTACCTATGCCTTAGTGATTTGATTTCTTCTAGTGTTTCTTGAACTATTGGGTTCTTATTGAAGGGCTTATTCAGAGCCGCTATCGCTGATTGGCTATCTGAATGAATTGTGAATGTTTTATTCTGCTTTCCAGCCCACTTCAGTGCTTGGAGGATTGCTATCTGTTCCGCTTGGAACACACTGTTATTGTTACCGAGTCTGCTGCGCCAGGAGAAGATTCTGTTGGAACCCTCGAATGCTACAAATGCTGTCCCCACTCCAGAGGCCATCCCTGAGCCATCTGTGAAGATATCAAGTCTAGTGGGTCTTCCTTCTTGTCTTATTAAAATAGTTGTGGCGGGGTGAGCTTGCCACGGACTGAGTTTGTTTTCATAGTCCCCAGGAACAAAAGTTTGGCCAAAGGCTGAGGTTTGTTTCCTGAGCCGTGAAATGCGCCCATATGCATTTTCGTACTGTGCTTTGATGCCAATCGGGGTGAGTCCTGTGAGTACCAGCAGGGCCGATGTAGGAGCTGTCCTATAAGCTCTCGCGCTTGCTAGGGCAAAGTGCCTCTGGCAACTGGCCAGGGTAGCCACGCAAGATTTGTTTAAGTTAGAGGCCCAGACAGAGGCCGCGTAGAGTAGAACTTTCTCAACCACGCATTGATACCATATTTTAACAAATTTCGGCTTTGCACCCCAAGTTTTGGAGGATATTCTATTGAGGATCTTAAATGTATTGTAGACTTTTGAGACCTGGGCTTCGCAGTGCGGGGCCCAGGAGAGCTTATAATTAAAAAGGACACCGAGGTATTTGACGTTGTCTACCGGGTTAACGAAGTTGGAGCCTACCTTGAATCTCCTCACGCTGCCTCTATGTCTACTAGTTGCTTTTAGCGAATGCATTTGCATTGCTTTAGTTTTACTCCAGTTGATGACCAGGGATTCACCCGCTGCCCATTCGTTGAATCTATTTGCCGACTCCAGTACATTGCTACGTAGGCTCGTTGTTGCTTTCCCATTGACTAGTAGGACAAAGTCGTCAGCGAATGCTTGAATCCTTGTGTGGGCTGGCCAGGGGATTTTCAGTGCCGAGTCTGCTACCACGTTCCACAGGAGTGGGCCGAGGCAGGAGCCTTGAGGGCACCCTCCAAATGTTTGTCTCGTCACGGTGATCCCGTTTTCCTCCAAGGTGACGTATCTCTGCGACTGGAAGCTTTTGATTAAATTTATTAAGTAGCCCGGACAAGGTGACGATTGTAAGTGGTTAATAATGGACTGCCAGGACAGGCTGTCGAATGCTCCGCTAATGTCAAATGATATCATCATTGTATGGACTCCCTTGGTCTTGTCTTCTTTCATTCCATCAAGTAGATTTTCTAAGGCGTGTTCTGTCGATATCCCGGGCTTGAAGCCAAATTGCTTGGGATGCCAGTAGTTGCTGACGTGAAAGCTGTGATAGATCCTTCCATGTAAAATCCTTTCCAATATCTTCCCCAGAGCTGGGAGGAGGCATATTGGGCGATAGGCTTTAGGGTCGCTAGTGGGTTTGCCTGGCTTGTGAAACAAGACCAGTATAGCTTTCTTCAATGGAGTCGGAAAATGTTGAATTTTGATGCACTTGTTAAGGTAGCAATGTAGGAGAGCCGGTGCTGATTCATTAACTTTTTTAAGAAGGTTATAATCTATCTGGTCAAAGCCTGGTGCTTTGTTGACCTTAATATTTCTTAAAATCCTAGATATTTCCCCTAGGGAGACTTCAGGATGAGGTGACCTGTCTATGTTGTGGTGAAGGTCTGCGTTGGAACGGTGGTCCGTGTTATGCAGTGTGTTTATGAAGTTGCTTAAGATGTTGGGAAGTTCTACTTCCGAGTCGAGCTGGAGGGTGTTATAAACAGAACTAGGTGGGGATTTCTTGTTCGTGAGAATCTTAAATTGCGAGCCAAAGGCGTCAGTTGTGTCCGAGCAGAATTTTTTCCAGGAATTGTTCCTAGCATTCAACACTTGTCTTTTGTATTTTGCTCGTTCCCTTTTGTAATCTATTTTGTATTTCTCTCTTGTCTCTGGAATCTGCTCTTTTTGGAACCTGCGTCGGAGGGCTCGAATCCTACTCCTATTTACTTTAAGTTCAGTCGACCACCATTTTATTTCTTGCTGTGTACTCCGTTTCCGGATTTTGTAATTCGTGACTGCTGCTTCTGTCATCTCTCCCAGGAGTCTCTCCGTTGCTAAGTCCAACTGGTGCGCGTCCTCGATATCTCTAATTTTAGTTACCCATCTATAAGAAATGTCTTTGATCATTTTCCTAAACCTTTTATGATTACCATGTTTGGTTTCGAGTCTATGTCTAGAGTTGTCTGCCAGAAAACCCTCGTCATCTCTCACTTGGAATGTTATGTAATTGTGGTCACTTGACGTGAAGGTTGTGACGTCTAAGACTGACCAGTTCTTTATTTTGTCTGTGATGTTGCTTGATGTTGCAGTGATATCCGGCCATCCCTTGCATGAGGAGGTTTGGAACGAGGGCCTGCTGCCCTGAGCGTTCACCACGTTTAAGTTGTGGGACAACAGAAAGTCTGTAAAGTCCGTTCCTCTTCTGTCTATGTCTGAGTAGCCCCATAGGGTGGAGTGTGCATTGAAGTCTCCACAGACCAGTTTTGAGTCACTTAGTGCTCCTAGTATCTGTGACAGGTCTGTGAGGATTTTATCAAAGTCTGCTGATGGTGGAGCGTAGGTGTTTGTAATCGATAGCTTGGCTGAACCGTTTTGGAGAATTATAGCTGTTGACTCTTGAGTGCTCTGAATGTTTATTGGGGTTGTCCCCGTGTTTGTTGCTATGATGGCTTTGTTGTCCAGTGATTTGTGACATCTCCAGCTATTGCCAAGACCTATCGGCCTACCCGTGTTTGGATTAATGTAGGTGTCCTGCAAGAGGGCTACGTTAATGTTATTATCTTTAAGAAACGCGTGAAGGAGCAAGGTTGCTGCTCTACTGTTTCTGAGATTTATCTGTATAAATCTCAGAGTGTTATCATGTTCGTTGAGACTTTGTGGCCGGACGAGTGTTTGTGTTCTCGCTTGATCTGACGAGGGCTGAGATATGAGGGTATCAATGTTTTCTATAGGGTGTCCCTGGTCTTCATTCAGATTGTGAGGTTGGCCCAGGGATGCCGCCGATTGGTGTTGGTCTTGTATCTCCATTATGTGTAATACTTGTGTAGGTTCGCAGATGCAGCATTCGCTACCTCCCCTCTAGCCAGAGCCCTGGATTCGAGTTCCTGACGGAGACTCGAACCATCACTTCCACCTCCGAGGCGAGCCCGGAATTCCTTCTGGCCAGCTTCCAGTTCTTCTTTCTTTTGTCTTTCTAGAGTACTTCTATAGGAGGGGCACTCCCTCGTATAGGCAGGGTGACTCGTGCTTACTCTTTCCGTTGTTGTCTCCTTTTTGTTAAAGGCCACACAGTTGGAGCACCTTGGGTTGTGCTCGTCTCTCTGACAATCACGGGTGTTGTGCTTCTTGGAGCAGTAGCCGCACCTGGGTGAGGCTGCTCCACAGGACCTCTGCGTATGCCCATATTCCTGGCAACGGTAGCATCTTGTTACCATGTAGTATTTTTTGACTGGGCACTGTTTGAAGCCCACACAGACCGATCTGCTTTCTAGCAGGGTGTCGAGATACACCGCCGGAATCTCTAACGGCCAGTGGTTCGTATCCTGGCTTGCCCGGAATTGGGGCTTGATCTTTATTAAGCCAGGGTCTGCTATCTTCAGGTGTCTTGCGACTGCGTCTCTGACGTCTTGGGCATCTGAAACAGTATGGACATGGAACAGAATCACCTTGGCCAGACGAGGGGTCTGGTGGGCGATTCTTACTCCCTCCTTAAGGCTCTTGTTGCTCTCCAGCGTCATTTTGAGTTTGCTGGCCTCGACTTGGTTACTACAGCGGATCATGAGTCCGCCTGTCCTTGTTCGGATTACCTTTTTAATGGTAACGTCTTTCGGGCACTGGATAGAGCTAAGTTGTTGTTGGACTTGTTGGGCAGTCCTGCTCTCTTCTGTAGGTTGTAACAAGATTGTCGCCGTTGCCCTGGTGACCTGGGCATACGATTTAGCCTCTTGTGTTGTTGCCAGCAGAGGTTGGTGGGTCGTCTTCTGGGTGGATGTTCCCCTTTTAACCATGTCGACCAGGTCTTTGGTTTGTTTTAGCTGGGCCAAAACTTCCGCCGACCTGATCTCCTGTGCCACGAACAGTGACCTTGCTTCCTCCAGTTGCTCGCCAAGGAATTCCTTGGTGGGCTTCCTCATGTTGTTATCTCTCTCGCAGACCTGGATGATCTGCAGAAAGATATGGTTTACTTTAGACATGACATCCAAACTAAACCTCTTCGGGTCTAGTCGTTTGTCTAGTCTCTCCGCAGCTCCGTCATATTCTTCTGTTGCTGGTGTGTCGGACTTCGCCGAGCTATTGCTTTCTGATATGGTTTCTGTGGAAACCGAAGCCTGGGCTCCGTCCGGAGGCCCTGGAATATCCTGAGCGAGGGAAGACCCTGCTCTAGCTGTCTCCGTGCTGCCGCTGGGCTTGCCAGTCGGTTCAGCCGGAACCTCCCCTATCATTTCAATGTCGGTAGCCGACCCATCTGAGGTAGTCTGCTGGGCAGTCTCTCCTCTATCCGACGCCTCATTATCACTGGAGTCACTAGTGACTGTCTCTTTGGACTTGACCTTAACCTTTTTCTTTTTTTTCCTCGATTTGACCTCGACAAAGTCGGAGGTTTTCCTAAACGAGGCCCTTGTGGGGGATCCCACCATAATGAATATCCAAGGTAGGATTTAAGATTATCCTCGGAAAGCAGCGCCTTGTGCTCTGAACGTGGCGACAATGCCAGAGAACGATTAGGAAGGAGGGGGGTGCTTAAAAAATCTGAAAAAGAAAAATATGGAACGAGGCGAAAACTAGTCCATTATGGCTAAAACCCTTGTGGCGACAGTGGCGACAAGAATATACTAAGACCAAAAATGCACGAAGAAACGACTAAGTCCAAAAATTTGCAAAAATGAGGCTAAGTCCGAAAAAGTATGAGAAATAGACTAAGTCCTAGAATTGGCGAAAATGAGGCTAAGTCCAGAAATTAGCAAAAATGAGGCTAAGTCCGAAAAAGTATGAAAAAAAGACTAAGTCCAAAAATTTGCAAAAATGAGGCTAAGTCCGAAAAAGTATGAAAAGTAGACTAAGTCCAAGGGTGCACGAAAAAACGGCTAAGTCCAAAAGAAGCAAAATTGAGGCTAAGTCCAAAAATTTATGAAAAATAGCCTAAGACCAGAAATGCGCGAAAAAACGACTAAGTCCAAAAGTTAGCAAAAATGAGGCTAAGTCCGATAAGGTATGAAAAATAGACTAAGTCCAAAAAATGCAAAAATGAGGCTAAGTCCAAAAAGGTGTGAAAAATAGACTAAGACCAGAAGTGCGCGAAAAAACGACTAAGTCCAAAAATTAGCAAAAATGAGGCTAAGTCCAAAAAGGTATGAAAAATAGACTAAGTCCAAAAATTGCAGGAATGAGGCTAAGTCCAAGAAGTATGAAAAATAGACTAAGTCCAAGAATACCCGAAGAAACGGCTAAGTCCAAATACGGAACACCTGAACGGGTGAGAAAAGCACAAGTCCGAGGATGATCAGAAATTCGGCTAAGACCACAAACGTGCAGAAACCGGCCAAGTCCCTAAAATGAAGAAATTAGGTTAAGTCCCAAAAGGTTGAAAAAAACGGCCAAGTCCGAAAACGGAACACCTGAACAGGCGAGAAAAACACAAGTCCAAGGATGATCAGAAATTCGGCTAAGTCCAAAAAACGCTCAGAAAATGGCTAAGTCCCTAAAATGAAGAAAATAGGTTAAGTCCCAAAAGGTTGAAAAAAAACGGCAAAGTCCGAAAACGGAACAACAGAACAGGCGAGAAAAACACAAGTCCAAACTGGGACACCTGATCAAGAGGGAACACGAGAACGAGGGGGGGTGGGAGGGATGACCAGATTAACCAGAACACTTGAACAAGAACTTAGAAAAAATACGACAAAGCACGGGAAAAAGCAGAGTCCAAATTAGAACACCTGATCAAGATGGCGGTGCGGACACAGAGGGTAGGGCTGATGGCTCCAGCAGAACACGGGAACAAGAACTTTAAAAATTTACAAGAAAAACAGGAAGAGGGGGGAGATGGGTGCAAGCACCAAAAGAAACAGCCTCCCAAAAAACAAATAAAATGTGGCGAAAAGTTGTAAAAATTACTGTTGAAATAAAGGGAAGACTATTATCTTGACAATGGAGGTAATTTAAATGAAATGCAGTCACTAATTAATTCGCAATCAGCGAATGAATATTGCAAATGGCTAAAATGCCCTCAAAAAACACTTAAAAATTACCTAAAAACAGCCATAAAAATGAAAATAATGATCCGAAAAATACAGGATCAGGGGCGGAAGACAGGTTATACACTAGTACATAATAATAAACAGGAATTATAAAATACAAAAATTAATTACGCCTCAGGGGGGGGCTGATACACAAATACCACGAGGCAAAAAAGGGAGGGGGGGAGGGACAGAACTACCCCTTAAAACCAACGCAGAGAAAAGACAAAATATACAAATTGAAGGGAATTTAATTCCAAAGAGAATGGTACTGACATCAAGATGATCCGGCCACTAATTAACTTGTAATTAGTAAAAAAACTGCCAAAAATCACCAAAAACACACGAGATGCAAGTTCAAAAAAGCCTATAAAAATGGAAATAATTGTCCGAATTAGATCAGACCAGGGGCGGAGGGAAGGGAACACATTAATATACAATATTAAAGCACTAAATAATCACAGAAATCAAAAGCAGAGCACTGGGGGGGTCACAAACACAGAAAAACACAAAGTAAACAAGGGGGGGGGGGCAACAAGTTTTAGACACAACAGGGCATTTAGACACAACAGGGCATTATGTTTAACACTGTGCAGCAAAATGTTCCCCATAACTTCAGTCATCAACTAAACGGGTAAACTGATCACCGTCATTACAATTGATAACAACAGTACTTCAGCTAGGGATGATTTTGATGAATGCCAAAGTCTGCAGAAGACGCTAAAACTATTGATTGCAGGGCTATTCTGAAAAATATCTTGTGGACAGTGACATGTATATTGAAATTGAGGGATTGTTGACAAAATTGTATATAAAAGGCCAGAACAGTACAATCATTTACAAGATATGTCAATTTGCATTTTGGTTCGTTTTGACAAATACACAAGACAAACAATTTAAAACCTTGTTTCTATAACACTAATTTCAGTGAGTTTCAAGAAAGACAGAGTTTTCTATGTAAGGAAACAACTGCCATTGCAACTCGCAAATTCAACCAGTACATTGTAGACATTGGAAAACCGAATTTTCCCTTAGCCTTAAGTCCGCCACACACCGAGAGTATTGTTACCTTCGACCAGAGATATAAGTAGACTGCGCATTGCTATTCAGAAGAGATTGAAAACGTGACCACTGCATGTATCACGTGACTTAGGGTCGAACACTCGCAGATTTGGCGACTTGTTGCCGCGCTTGGCGCTATAAAATATTTTTTTTGTACTGGAGTAAAACAGTGCTAAATACATCTGATGTATTTCAAAATGCATATTGTTTAGGTTTTAACTAATCAAGTTCCATTAATCACACTAGCATGAAATTTGGCATGTCGTTGTCTTTTGTGATATATTTTAATTTCCTAGTTAGAAGGTCCAAATTTAGTATTTCGTTGTCTTTTACGGTATATATTGATTTCTTGTATTTTGAGTCTTATCGGGCTAGCCCATCCTGGGCCCGCCATAGATATATACTCATTATGTGGGAATAACTCGAGATTCGTTGTATCTAGAAAGATCATATCATATTTGGCATGATTATCTTTCATGGTATATTTTAATTCATTGGATTTTGAACCTTACCATCCGAGCCCGTACAGGAACTGTTAAGAGTAATGCACTGAAGAATAACTTAATGTTATTCTAAGGAAAAACTCGGGAACCGGAGCAAACATTTTGTATGATGTTGTCCTTCATATATTTAAGTTACATACAACTAATAAAAGGGTGTATTTGAAAAGTTGTTTTTACTTGTTTTCAATTCAATTAATAAAATCATCAGTGAAATTGCCCTTAATTTCGAAAAAAACATTAATTATATTATTTAAGGTTGTTGATGTTTAATATTAATGCATCAACATTTTAATAATGAATAAAAAACCTGTATAAACTTTGAGATTTTATAAGTATACATTTACAGAGCTACCATACCATTTAGTATTATAAAAGTGCCACTAAAATTAATCTTTTACTTCAGTAAACGTGTATGTTTAACAAAATACTTTTTTTTAGTTTTTGTATAAACGAAGTGCAAAATTGCCTCAATGCCAATTTTCAAATTTAGAAATATAGCTGAGCAATATACAATTCTATATAACTATTCAAAATCTTGAATATTATTCCCAAATTATGCAACAGCTACTTTATATTCCTTGACCCCCCCCCCCTCCCAAAAAAAAAATGTTTTTAAAGATATTTGGACATAGTGTTATTTATAATAAATCAAAATGCTGCTTGCAAGACATTAACTTGCAACTTCTTAATAAAATAGCTTTATTAGTTCATAACACCCTATCAAATGCAGAGAACGGGTTGGGCAGGAATATACATTTTAAAATTTTTTTCAGTTCTCAAATTTAGAAATATAGCTGAGCAATATACAATTCTAGATAACTATTCAAAATCTTGAATATTATTTCCAAATTATGCAACAGCTACTTTATATTCCTTGCCCCCCCCCCCCCCCAAAAAAAAAGAAAAGAAAAAAAAATGTTTTTAAAGACATTTGGACACAGTGTTATTATAATAAATCAAAATGCTGCTTGCAAGACATTAACTTGCAACTTCTTAATAAAATAGCTTTATTAGTTCATAACACCCTGTCAAATGCAGAGAACGGGTTGGGCAGGAATATACATTTTAAAATATTTTTCAGTTCTCAAATTTAGAAATATAGCTGAGCAATATACAATTCTAGATAACTATTCAAAATCTTGAATATTATTTCCAAATTATGCAACAGCTACTTTATATTCCTTGCCCCCCCCCCTCCCCCAAAGAAAAAAAAATGTTTTTAAAGATATTTGGACACAGTGTTATTATAATAAATCAAAATGCTGCTTGCAAGACATTAACTTGCAACTTCTTAATAAAATAGCTTTATTAGTTCATAACACCCTGTCAAATGCGGAGAACGGGTTGGGCAGGAATATACATTTTAAAATATTTTTCAGTTCTCAAATTTAGAAATATAGCTGAGCAATATACAATTCTCGATAACTATTCAAAATCTTGAATATTATTTCCAAATTATGCAACAGCTACTTTTATTCCTTGCCCCCCCCCCCCCCAAAAAAAAAGAAAAAAAAATGTTTTTAAAGATATTTGGGCACAGTGTTATCAGTTACTGAAATTAAAATTTTCCCCGACAATTTTTATGATTGTAAGGTTGTGCATATCCGTGCGCATGGTTTTAATATTAAATTGTTTCCTTTTGCAATTGATTCCCTTATAGATACATTATTAAATAAATATAAAAGAAAATACAAACAATAGGCTATAAACTTTCTTTATTATACGTCCAATTCATATATAACTAGTAATCTGCATACATAAAATTTAGGTCATATGTATTAAGTATATCATATCATCACATACATAAAATAAAGAAGCAATTAATTATAACAAAAGAAGTTTAACAAAATCAGAAAGCAATTTAGACTACACACATTTAAAAATGTTTTTAAAGAGATACAAAAAAGGAAATGCAAGACCTTT
The DNA here is from genome assembly GCA_951213105.1 of Amaurobius ferox. Taxonomy (NCBI): domain Eukaryota; kingdom Metazoa; phylum Arthropoda; class Arachnida; order Araneae; family Amaurobiidae; genus Amaurobius; species Amaurobius ferox. Next base: position 128,500,186 of record OX578136.1, read on the forward strand.
TTTAATTTTTCACCAGTTTACTTGCTAAAAATGTTTTGGAAAATGCTATCCTTTAAAAATTAAAATTAATGCAATACAAATGTTAAAAAAGTTCCTAGCCACTAAAATTGAGCAAGTAAAATATGTGTTCTACATTTAATGTATAATACATGGTTTTCTACTGATGTATTCTACAATGTAGAAAACATTAGATTTCTGAAGTATAGCGAACCTAACTAATCATTTTACTTTTAAGTAATATATTAAAACTTAAGAATGTATATTTAAAAATATTAACATATTTTCAATGTTCAAGATAAAAAAACTATAACATTGCCATTTTATAATTTTATTATAATTAAATACATATTTTCACCGAGTGAATAATAATTCCGATACTTAATTCCAGAAATCTTTAGTTACTTAATGATATTTATATAAATTTTCTTGGGCGTTATTAATCATTTCATAGCATTATATGGCATAAAAACATTGTCAGGAGAAAAGAGCATGAATTAGTAAACAATCCAATTTGGCGTAGAAAAATATCGCCAAGAGAGAAAACTAGGCCTATTAAAAGTTCACGTTCATTTTATTTTTTTTCTTCTAATTTTAAGCATTTATAGAGGTTCAGTTTATGGAAGTACGGAAATATATATAAAATATTTTATTTTAAAAATTATTACGAGGCTATACATTATTTACAAAGCCAGAAAATCTACTTTTATTATAGTACGTCATGATCGCACTTGCCAATTAACTCGTTATTTTATATAAAATATGTTTTAAAATGAATGAAAATGACTTACCTGTGAAACGTAGTGTCTCCACCTTTGATGAATTTTGAAGTACATCCATATGCAGCGCAGGACATTACCATATTTTGCTGAAAATTAAACCCAAACGTGCGACAGGACTTCTCGCTTTTGAAAACGTAATGCAATTGCAATGGAAGGAGAGGTGCGCGAGAAAATATGCGCGTAGGGGAGTGCATAAGTCATGTGACTTAGTTCAGTGGTCAAGAAAAGGTTGCCGTAAGTCTCTCTACTTATATCTCACCTCGATGATTGTTACCAGACAGCGGAATTTATCAAAGGACGAGCTTTAAGTTTCCCAGTATGTGGTGGTGAACGCAGGGAAACATTTTCCTTCGTTTTGCTTGATATTTGGATGGTCTGCGGGGGGCCTTGAGGTTGAAGGGTTGTATGTTTAATGACCGTTTGGCACAGACTTATTTTTCTTTGGCGTATTTTCTTCTTTCAGAATCCTTTGGCGTCTTTTTTCGTCGGGGTTAAAAAAATACTCATTTAGCTAAAATATTTTTGCTTCGGTAAACAGCAGCGAAAATATGTACAGTTCTTAAGCAATTCTAGTAGAGTGAAACTTTGCACAGGTATCGTGGACATAACCGAATTGAACTCCTCCCCCCCCCCCCCCCCATTTTCCGAATGAAATTTTGAAAAAATATTACTTATAATTTTATGAGCTATTGGTTAAGATGAAAAATAAATTGAAAAGGAATGCATATCATTTCAATCCGACCTTATTTAATTTTTATACAGTTAGTTTGGGCATTATTTTTTACTCAACTTTTTCGAAAAATCATACATTAACCATCGAATTTTGAAAATCCACTTTTTCAAGGCGCTCCTTAAAAACTGCATTTTTACACGGAAAAGTAAGGGAGGGGTTATTAGGTGTTTCACTCTCTCTCATTATGGAAAAATTACATTAGTTATCCAAAGAAGTCCATATTAACAAACCCTTTTTACCAGATGATAGGTGTGTGTGTGTCCGTGAGTCTGTGGAGACGATATCTCACAAACGAATGGTGCGATTTCAACGGAATTTGATACAAAAACTACAATCAGTGATTACTATAAGTCTCTTGATTTTAAAAACGTAATCAAATGTTAGGAGGACTCCCCCCCCCCCCAATTTTCGAATGAAAAAAATTATCAAAAAATCGGAACCTTCAATAGTATTTATTACATGAAGAATCATTTCCTATGTCATTTTTAATTAGAAAACGATTGACACAAACTTTAAAACGCTAGCATAAACCTGTTTTGAATTACTGTGCTTTTTCTTAAATAAATGTATTAAAAAATCACATTAAAAAAAAAGTATTAAATATTGCGAAATACGTTCACTTTTCATATGTAATATCAAGCAATAAATTTGTGAACATCATATATATATATATATTATACAAATGTTATGCAATTTAGTATACTACTAAATAAAGAATAGTATATTTTGTTATACTGTGTACTACTATTTGTTATACTACTAAATAAAGAATAGCGCTAAGCTGCCGACTTCAATCAAATCGAATACAAACATAGCTAACACAACGTAGCCACGAGTCTCTCATGCGGAGATATCGCTTGCCGTCAGTGGCGGATCCAGAAAACCATTCTGGGGGGGGGGGGGGGGGGCAATATAGTCCAGTGGCATACGCAAAGATGAATTTGTGGGGTGCCCGGCAATGCCAAATCCACGAATTCCGGTAATTTATACAGTTTGTAATACAATCGAAATGACGCCGAAAATAATTCGATATTTCCGTAATTTCGTTTAAAAAATTTTCTGTAATGCTGTAAAGCCTAGAGAGGGCCTAATATCTTTTTTTCGTTGAAACCGTAATTACGTTGTTTCCGATTTCGTTATACACGGGTTTGACTGGCTATGTGATGTGTATAAGAAAATAAAGAAAATAGAATAAAAATTATTCAGATTTACTGTATAAACAAATTCACTTTACATGTACTTTAAATTTAACTTCATTTTAAATTTGCGCGAAAAAACTTCCTGAAACCTCTTCTGTAAACGATACATTTTTGTTGATGTTCATTAATGTTAAACCATTAAGCCGGCTCTCCGAAATGGTATTGCGTAGGTAAGTTTTAATTCGGAGTAGTGTTGAGAAAGAGCTTTCTGCTATGCTTGTTGACATAGGATGGATTGCAAGAATTTGCAAAATAACTTTAATGTTCGGTAAATTTGTGGCACTTTTATATGCTTTTATGAGACATCTGAATTCTTCGTTTCCTTTCTCGCAGATTTGCTTCCAGATAATAGTTCTCCATCTAATGCTGGAAAACATGACAAATCCTCCTTGTAAACGTCTGCGCTCTTTATAATATCTTTGATGGAAGATTCCGAAAAATATTGCGGAATTAACTGCTGCAAATTAGTAATGACCTCAAAACTGGCCTTCGGAAACCTATCTGTAATTTCGCTTATAAGATTATCCAAAAATGACAACCACAATGTCACGCGAAAATGTTCCTCAATTACTTCAGTAGGAGCATTTGAAGCCGAAGAGAGGATATATAATTTTGAAAAATATAAAAATATAATTTTAAAAATATAAAAATATAATTTTGAAAAATATAAATATATAATTTTAAAAAATATAATTTTGAAAATAATTATAAAAAATATAATTTTGAAAAATATCGACCTTTCCTAGTCTTTACTTAGCTCGTCTGGGGGGGGCACATGCCCCCCTCTGGATCCGCCCTTGCTTGCCGTAATACTGTATTGTTTTTTACAATTAAAGGTGTGACAGCAGACAACAGTTCTTTATATGTGTCCACATCCATTCTGACAAAATTTAAAAAATCAGTGGAGAAATTCTCCAATTCCCTCATCAAGTTGATATGAGAAAAGTTTTCTCTTTTTAATAACAAACCCTTCACCCATTTTGTCCTTTTACGAGCGGATCGTCTTCCAGTGCAACAGCAATGGCAAGGGCAATTTCACCATCAAGCGACATTTTGCAAATAAATGACAGTCACATATGAGTGCGATCGAAACTCACCACAAAAAGCAACAACCAAAGTTATTATTTATCACTCTTTGGCGATAATCCGCCAAATCAGCACACTTCCACTCTGTCACTTTCTCCGACATTTCAAGATTGATGACTTCGGGAGTCTACGGAGGGCGACAGACCCCCTGTAGTTCCCGTATCGTCTGGAAATAAAACTCGTCTCTTTATTCTCCAATGTATTGGGAGCTTTACTTATGTTGCGGTGTCTTGAGTTTGCACGTTTAAGGAATTATTGATAGATATGTTCCCAGAACTGCGTCTGCTTAGTATCAACTATTAACAACGTTTTTCCGATTAAGAGGGCCTAATTTGCACCTGTTACTCTTTCTTTTGACTATTGCGTTCATATATTCACCAGAGCAATATCGGCATCTGCTGATAGAAAAGTCATTTGATTAATTAATAATTCACCCATATATCGACCGGATCTTGAGACATTTTGCCATCACATGTCGCTGCCCCGGCGTACCATGGGGTACGGAACACATTACGTTCTTTACGACAGCATAACTTCCATGGTCGCAAGTTGGATTCGAATCCACGACCCTGTCAATCAAGAGAACACGAGGAAAGGCTTGTCTTAGACCTCTAGACTACCGGGAAGATCAATCGAAAAAATGAGACAAACAATTAATACATTAATACTTAGACCAGAGATTTCCAATCGGAAGAGAAGAAGGGAAAATTATACATCTTAATAAATTCATTTCCTTTCACTTATTATGCGAATTCCATTGTTAATGATCATTCTCCCTTCATCGCTTAGAAAACTCCGATTTAATTCTAAATTGTTCCTTTTTATGATTTTTCCGAAAAGAGAATTATTTATTAATGGCAATGCTTTTTTATAGATCATTGTTGCCTTTTCTGATCTACCCGTTTATTTGTTCATTTAGAGAATTCATTTCAGTTAGTTTGATAAGAATAAATGGGACGCTACTGTACATAAGTTTTTAAACCACATTACTATAAGCCGTCCTTAAATTACATTAAATGAATGTCCAAAACGATTATTTTATCATCAAACAATTATTTTCGCAAAATTGTTGTAGTATTATTATTCTATGGGGCAGTTTCTGTCAATATACGTATATCGGGTCATATATGAAACACGTGGAATTACAATGGACGATAATACATAATGACAAAAGCATTTGAATAATGTATGTGTGAAAAAAATAGAGTGTCGCAAAAATGAAATAAATTTAATGTACTTCAATTTTTACTTTCAAAACTTTCTACTTCGTATTTGAATAATTTATTCCTAAGAGTTGCAAAGTTTTGTCGACATCTATATATTCAGAATTTGTGTTTAAGTACATATTTACTTGATATATGAGCCAAAAGAAGCGAAAATACTCATTTTCACATTCTAGCATATACATATATTTTATGAAAAAATAATACATTAAATATTTGTGTACATTTTTTTTTCAATAAAAATTTTATTAGACGTACATATTCTGGAGCGAAAACACAGAAAAAGGAATGTATTACAGTGAAACCCCGAATCTACGTTTTTCCCGCATTTTACGTTTTTTTCATCAGGTCTCATTTTTCCGTATAACAATACATGTTAATTTAACCCGGATTGTAAGTTTGTTATTTATAGACTTTCCCGCATTTTACGTTTTTTCCCTGGACTTTCCCTGGAAGTAAAAAAAGAATTAAAATTTACAATAATTTACAAAAAAATTTGCAAAAAAAAAGCAATACTACTATTTTTTCCTTTTGTGCTTTTTTAAAGCTAATCCACGTTGTTAAAAGTCAATCATGAAAACAGAAACGCATTCCACAGACTCCTGTCTTCTGAAATCCTGTCTTCCTGTCTTCTTGGATTCCATCCCCCCCTTCCTTTGTTGAACACCCGCTGTCGCGGACTGCTCCCTTCCCGGGGAAGAACACTCCAGTTAACCAATCAGATGGGGTGGCTCCTTTTCTTTCGTTGGGGAGGGGGGGGCAGGCCTTAGCCTTCTCCACGTTTTCAGATAAGCCTTTCAGTTGCTGTTTAGCACGCGGTTGTCGCATTGCTAACCTTTTTGTGCCAAAATGACGAGTAAAAAACGAAAAAACTTTTCTGTTGCTGAGAAAGCCGAAATTGTTAAACAATTTGATGAATTTCACGGAACCAAATTAGCGTTCGTTCAATCGCAAGGAATTCCCGTGACAACCCTGCAATCCATACTACAGAAAAAAGAATGCATTGAAAAAAACGTCGAGAAAGTGGGTGAAAAAAATTCCAAGAAACGGAAAACATTGAAAAAATCGCCGTACGACGAGCTGGAAGGTATCTTAGTAAAGTGGTTGAAAGAAGCTCGTGCCGCGAATGTACCTATAAATGGCACGATAATAAGAGAAAAAGCTCTAGAAATCGTCGATAGGCTTGGTGGTTTGAAAGACTTTACAGCTTCAAATGGCTGGATTGACAGAATGAAAAAAAGACATAATCTTGTGTATAGATCGCTTTCGGGAGAATCATCAAGTGTAGATGAAGCTACAATAGAGGAATGGAAGAAAAATCTACCAAATTTGACCAAAGGATACAAGCCAAAAGACGTATTCAATGCGAACGAGACCGGACTTTTCTTTAACCTCCTACCGGATAAAAGTTAAGTTGCTAACGGAGACTCCTGCCATGGAGGGAAGATGTCTAAATTGCGCCTTACGGTTTTACTGTGCTGTAATTCTGATGGAAGTGAGAAGCTGACGCCTCTTGTTGTTGGAAAGTCGCGCAAACCACGATGCTTCAAAAACGTTAGAAGTTTTCCGACAAAGTACGAAGCAAACAAAAAAGCGTGGATAACTCAAGCCCTTTTCGAAGACATTTTGCGCAAACTAAACATACAAATGAAGTTGCAAAATTGTAAAATAATTTTGTTCATTGATCAATGCACTGCACATCCGGATTTGCAGCAGTCTAATGTGCGTGTCGTGTTTTTTCCTGCAAATTGTACAAGCAAATTGCAGCCTTGTGATCTCCGCATTATTCGATCTTTCAAGGTTTATTACAGAAAGCAACTTGTCCGGAAAGCTATAGCTGAACTAGAAAATGGAAACCTAAATGACGCCTGCAAACTAAAAAGTTAAGTGTTCTAGAGACTATGCATTTTATTTTTGCGTCGTGGAGAAACGTTACACAACAGTGCATTTCCCATTGTTTTGAAAAAAGCGGAAACGTAGCGTCTAATGAACCGGGAACAGATGAAGAATCAGCTGCGGTGGACTCGGAGGAGGACAACGAAACACTTATCTATGACTTCGGCGATTACATCCCGGAAAACTTAGCAACATGCGAAGCTGAAAGAGCTACTGCTCCATCCGTAGACGACCTTATGGACTTTTCGTCCGCCGATGAATATGAACAAGAACAACCGGAAACACAGCCCGTCCCTTCTTTCAGTATTGCATTGAAGAGCTTACAAATAATGAAGGACTATTATCTTTCTTATAAAGACCAGGAAAAAAACTTGGAAAGTATTTCAATCCTAGAAGATGCTGCATTCACTTTGAACTCAATGACTAAAAAACAATGCACTATTACGGACTATTTTCAACCTAAATGCCAGGATTCGTAACTAAATATGTTAAAATGATTTTAAAATGGTATGTATAATAATGTTCTTTTCGTAAAATATACATATTATACCTTTTGAAAGAGTCATCTTTACTACCTTTAGTTTTTTTCTATTTGATTTTTGCATTTTATGTATTTCCCGTATTTTACTTTCCCCCGCACTTTACGTTTTTTTTCACCCAGTCCCTTGAGAAACGTAAAATCGGGGTTTCGCTGTAATATTATTTTCAATTTAAATGAGTAAAGTAAATTATTCAAAAATGTAACATAGAATGTCGATTTGTGCTTTATGACCAAGTTGTTTAAGTTTCCTCGTGAAGAATTTTGCAAGCACACTGGGTCTAGCCCTTTCGGGACGGCGGCATTCCGAAGCTACCGTGGCCCAAAGGACGAAGCGCTTCGTTTCCGAAATGTGCCCAAAAAACGGCTATTTTTTTGCGCTAAGCCTAACTCTCGAAAAAAATTCACTAAAAATCACCCGTTCAACACAGCATTCTACTTTTTTCAGGAAGAAAGGAAATACTTATTTTCTATTTGATGTATATTTTTTATACAAATTTTCTTTTATCAAAATATTAAAAATGTTAGTGTATATATGTTTTAGGTACAGATGGATAATTCTTTGGCATGTCCTTCCGATTTTTTAAAACTGTACCTCATACATGCGTATTCTTAGACAACAAATACTTTGCAAGTACAGGAGAGGTAAAAAATTTATCCAAATACAAAGTATATCCTTTTCTTAAAAGTTCACTTAGAAATGTTTTCACAACGCGTTCTCCATACCCACCATCAGACCTTGATAATCCCGTGTCCTTTCCAGTATACACAAGGAAATTCCATTTATAGCCTCATTCCGATTCTGACGATTTATATATTTTTATTCCATATCTGAACCTTTTCGATGGGATATATTAACGAAATCTCAGCCTTCCTTTCCATGAGAACATAAATAAACTAATCATTTCATTGCCGCACATTCCTTTACCCCCCCCCTCCCCCACCCACTCAAAAAAAATACTCTCTTATATTCCTCTAATTCAACAACGAAATCATGAAAGACAAAATCAGAACGAGACCCGGAACTCAATTATAAAATTGTTTATGCTGCGAGAAGTGAGCTGTCTGTTTACGCTACAGAACCATGTTTCATCCCTCCAAATGGAGAAATAATTCATTGGATTCTCCTTGTGCCAAGGTCAAACATCTACAAAATACATTTAAGTTGCTTCCACGGGCATTTAACGCCATCTAGTAGACAAAAAAGATCTTTCCGGCCAGACCATTCGGCACTCGTAAAAGAGGAAGACCTAAACTCAGATGGCTTGACTGTGTGGAAAAGGACTTTAAAATTTTAAAAGTTTTGAACTGGAGGTCTTTGGCCAGGGATAGGGGAGCCTGGCGTTCTATACTGCTGAAGGCAAGGGCCCATCCTGGGCTGCCAGGCCACTGAAGAAGAAGAAGAAGAAGAAGAAGTAGAGAAATACATTCAAATTAAAACGTTCCACGTAGAAACACCAATACGTGCCAGTCGTCCTTTAGGGTAAAATTTCCTCCGGCCCGAGTGCGTGCCGTTCGTCCTTGAATGCAAGTTCGCAGCTGGCACGTGGGCGTGCCGATCGTCGCGAAAGGGCTAGAGATCAAGTAAGGACAGCTGAAAGAACATTGCCCTTTTGAAAGGGTATCGAGTCATTGAAGTTACATGAAAATTTTATGTGTACGACACATAACTTTCATCAAAAAGTCACACATTTTGATTTTACCGAGAAATAATATTAGGAGTTCAAATATCTATACAGCTTCTTCGTGCGTTCATATTCCATACGAGTATAAATGCATTGCATCACGATTAATATGAAGATGAAATAAAATGCGTATTTTTATAAGCTTCCTTTAGCAAGTTTTTTTTAATCCTAATATATTTAAATATTTATTTGTTCAGTAGGTAAGTCAAGCCAATGCATTTAGCTGAATTGCCTTGATACATATTGTTATAATGCTACTTAACATATACTGCATGAATTAAGCTACCGCCGTACAATTCTATATTTCACTATACCCGAATCGCCCACTCCTCTTCTAAATACTTTTGACGGCAAAAAATGACTTAAAACTACTTTTAAAAAGCAACTTTTTGATTTTTATAAGATTTACGTTCGTAACTCTCATTTACGATTTAAGATGTGTTCTTAGTTTTATGCGTGTTCTCAGGATTAATCCTTATACCACCAGTTTCTTTGCTATTCAGCTATGCAAATTTGTAGAACAAAAACTACAATCCTAAACTACAAGTAATTGAGGTATCTCTTCTCATTCACTCTTATCTTTCGTGATTAAAACATGAAACCGGGTTAAAATCATATGAAAGTATGCAATGTTTAATATTTTATTTTTTGTATGTTTGATTTTTTGTTATAAGCTTTATGTGTAGAGAGAGGTTTTATCGTGAAAAAGAAATTTGCTTGATCACTAACTTGAAACTTTCTGCAAATGCCATAAAAAAAATTAATTAATTACGGAAATGAATAGATCATAACGGAAACGTTACGTAAATAAAAATGCAAAAAACAGACGATTGATCCGAAAATACTGTAACGAGCAAATACGAACAAGCACGAGCAAATGCAAGCCTAGAGCTTTGAATTTTAGAGTCATGCTGGCAAATGTTGAAACACAGCAGTGGTAGTGCCACTAAACATAGACGCAAAAGTTATAACGAAGAAACTAAAAAATAGACGCAAAAGTTAGAACGATAAAACCAAAAAATGGATGCAAAATTCAGAACGAAAAAACCAAAAAAGGACGCAAAGAAGTGGGGTAAGACAGAAAGCAAACAAACTAAACGATTCCAAATCATAGCTCGGTTTATTATGGTCTTACAGACAAATTACAACTAGATTATTTGAATTGATATTGGTGTTAAAAGACTCAAAGACTTACAAACACTTTTTAATAGAAAAAGAAAAAAAAAACTTTTATATATCAAATCACTACTAGATGACCAGACAACGTTTTGACTTTTCTTCTGACTTAATTATTTAAAGGTGTTTGTCCGTTTATGACTTGGACATCTATGGGGCTATTCATATCAATAAAAATCCCAATAATCTGATAATCATTTTGTATATATGACGTCATATTTATCCCAGTTATGGCTGTTCTCCTTTAGTTAATTTTCTGCTTTATCCTTCTTTTTCAAAGCCCATTTTCTTTGCTTTATCGATATGTAGCGCCAATTTCTCCTGATTTTATTTCATTCCTTCCCTTACCTCTCAGTAGGCGGCTCTCCCACTAATGTATTTAAGCATTTGCCAGTGAAGCCTTTGACATTTCAAAACTAAGAAGACAGACAAACTATAGAGCTTTTTCAGCAATTTATATTTTTTCTGCAACATTTTTCGCGATTATCAATTTATTGCTTGGACACAAATCGCAGTCTCTCTATATAAGTTACATAAATACATTAATTCTCTTAAGTTAATATTTAGAGATAAAATTGCAATAGTGCTCAACGACATATGCTCAGCGGCACTAAAACGAATAGAGATTTTCTAAATCTAGAAAAGTCAGACGATTAATCTTAAAACCAATTCTATTTCTCTTCCATGATAAATGCAGTAAATTTAGGAAAGAGAGACGGTATGACCCAGTTATCACTCTCGGTGGTTGATTCTGCTTTCCCCGATTTTCTGCTTCAACATTTTTGCTAACATTTCCTGCCTAGACACATATTAATATATTTAAACGGAGACCTAAAGCAAATATCATTTTAGTATTTTTATAGTTATTCAGCGTCAAAACCTTTTTTATTCTACATTTGGCAAAACATGAAGGCTGTGGTAAAGAATGTAAAGCATGATCTTAGAAAAATATTCTGCATACAAGTTTCGTGAAATATAGAAGAATGCTAAAATATAAATAATAAAACAAACATGATTAGAAGCGCCAAAAGTCATATGATTATGTTAGATCCTCTTCAAATATACACTGGCTTCCAAAAGTTAAAAACGAACGGTAAAAACAACAAAAATGGAAAAGTATAGCTTTGATTAACTCAAAATTGTACATGAGGGTAGCAAATGTGTTTATGCATTAAAGAAAACAAGAATTATGTACAAAGATGAAACAAATATTTACTTTTCGCATGTTATACTATGATAGCATCACATTTGGGTCATTAATAAAATTATGTTTAAAGGCAAACAAACCAAACAAAACTTACATTAATATGGTATGTGACCACCCCGGACCTTCATACAAACTTTACAATGATTTTCCATGCTTTCAATGAGGTGATCAACCATCGAGGATGCGAGCAATGGTTATTCCTTCAATAGGGCAGTTTCAAAATCTCTGAGACTAGCTGAAGGAGGTAAACGCTCAGAGACAGCATACACGAGGGAATTCCAAGGGTTTTCAATGGGATTAAGGTTGGGGGAATACGCGGGTCACTCCATAGGTGAAATGCGCTCACTTTCCAGGTATTCGTCAAAGATGTTAGCTCGATGGGGACGATCATTATAGTCAGTCCATAAGGAGGAAATCCCGACCAACTGCTGCAGCGTAAAGTCTCGCAATGGGGTCTTGGGCTTCATCTCGATACTGCGCTGCCGTCACAGAACCGCCTTTAAAGATGTGCAGCTCTGTACGATATGTGCCATTGAAATTCCAGCCCCCACCATGACGCTGCCACCTCTGAACGCTTGATGTTCGATGATGTTCTTGGCTTGATTACGTGTGCTTCATTCTCTCCAGACACTTACACGCTTATCATCTGATTCCAGGGCAAATCTGGACTAGTCCGTGAACAGGACGTTACAAAAATCTAAGACAGTACAATTGACATGTTGATGACACCACTTAAATCTTGCCCCTCTGGCTTGGATGGATTACAGTGGAACACAAAAACGTGGTACTCGGGCGTACAATCCCTTCACGTGGAGCCTTCGGAGCACTGGCAGATATTGTCTTGCCAGTGCCGCTGCAAGCATGGATGTAACATTTGGAGGATAATATATATATATATATATATATATATATATATATATATATATATATATATATATATATAAATATATATATATATATTTAATTTGATTATGGAACATTAAAAAGAGAGAAAGTCTATTGTAATCCAATTTATGCATTTAAAATTTTACGCATGCTTTCATTTTAAAGAAAATTCACACGAAACTCAAGCCGTGGAACAACTCCTGAAATATTGTCGCGAAGCTCAGGGATTCCGCGGAACACACTTTAAAAAACGCTGACCTAGATGGCTTTCCATATTCTGTTTACATCGCGTGAGACCAGAAATAGATCTCACATTTGATGGGACACTTTTATGTATAAATTTATAGTGGCCAAAACGGCGAACAATACTTGTAATCTGGCTGACACCGAGTTTTATCACTCCGTGAACATAAAGGTCAGAAGACCATAAATTTTGGGGGCCATAACAGAGGGGCTGAGCTGGGCCTTGCGAGATGTGGAATGGTTCTATTGGTTAATGGAGTAACCAATAAAAAAAGAATATTGTTACGTCAACTCAATGCAGCAAATGGAAGAAAAGGGGGAGTAACCCATTTGGGCACATATGCCCCCTCCGTTGAAATAATATAATTAAATAGTGTAATTGAAGTTAATTAAGATTTATGTTGTTAATAAATGTTTTATTGTTAAAGTTTAAATGGTGCCGTCAATGAGTATTATAATAATTAATAATTCCGTTACAGGACTCACACGAAAGTTAAATAATTGGAGGGTTTTATATAGCGGCAATACTAGCAATGTACGATTTCAATAATAAGTCCACTAATATGAGAATTTACGGCAATGTTAAGATATGACGATTATTAATAATTAATGTTAATTATAAAGCTAGCTTTATTTATTTTTCAGTTCCCACACATCGGTAATGTCAAACGAGCTAGAAGTGCCTTTATCTCTCCATTATTTACAATTATTTTTCTTTCTGAATTTTTTTATGTATTGTAAAAATGTAATATTTTCTGCACTATCCATGAAATGGTTCCAGAATGTAAATGAGCTAAGAATTTAAAACCACTGTACTATTTCTTACTCGGACACTGGATATTCGAAACATTTTCCACGAGCACACTTCATCAAAGCCTCATTGTGATAAAGATTTTACACCTCTGTGTTATAATTGTGTTTATATTAAAGTATCGTTTTATTTCTGTGTAATTGAAAGTGTTAATTTTGAAATATAAATGCATTTTTGACATGTTTTCAACTCCATAGACTTTTAAGGGAAGTGAACTCTTAAATCGCGAAATTGTTTATGTTCCAGAAAAATATTAATAAAATAATTTTGTATTTTCGCTTCTCAGTCGCTAGTTGGGAACTTGCAGGTTTTGCGCACGCGTCAGTTTGAAAAAGGATTTGACGGCAGTGTGGAAGGCAGGTTGGAACAGAGGAGTGGTGTTGGAACGCGCGTCGGATCGTGAAATTGAGAATCAAAAGTTCTAATTGTGATTTGGTAAAATTTTAGTTACGAATTAAAAATGTAATATCAAAGGGATAGTGCTTTGGGGCGGGTATGGCCCAGGAGAAGAGACGATCATCGTTCTTGCAAAAATATACTCCCGGGCTTGAGAAGAAATGGAGTTTTGTTCTGATGGAATGAAGTATTCTGCCTTTGGGTCGGCTTCGAGATGCAATTAAAGCTAAGTAGTTATTTATAGCGATTGTTTATGCCTGACCCCTCTTCCTGTGGATTTTGTCGAATTGTGTTGAGTAGTTTATTGAAGTCTGGACTCCACTAGTTCTTGAGTGAAATCGAGTGTTTCCAGTGGTGTGATGAAGTCCAGTTTTTCTTCGTGTATCTATTGCCAAAAAACTCAATTCCTTGACCTTCTGGCGAGCGGAGAGTTTCCTTGTGTTCAGCCAAGACTGTTTTCATCAGCTGTTCCTTGTTTGGTGCAAGAACTGTTCCGTGTAGAGACTCTAAAATTTCGATCCATGTTCCTACGTGTTAATTGTTCTGTTTCAAGAGAAAAGGTAACTTTTTGTCTAATTTCATTCTCATGAGATAGAATATTATTACAAGTCCGATCTGAAATTTGAAGTACTGATTACTGCCTCGTTTGTGAAATGGTTATTTTAAAATATTATATGATTTAAATATGGCAGATATTGTGTTATTTTGTATGTCGGAAACTATATGTGTTCTCTCTGTTCCTCTTCCTCCAGGGGTGTTCTCAATTGTCACCCTACCGAGTGTAATTCTGAGTTATTGCGTAATTGCCAATGTACTATTTCCACTATTTGAATCACTGCCATGTTTATTTTTTCAATTCAACAAATGTGTTTGATTCTAACTTGTGTTTTGTATGTGGTTACACAAACCGACGCCACATTATGACTCTTCTTAACCTTCAACTTACAGCTAGCACGCCGACAAAACTTTCCTGGAGGAGTCGCGAAATTATTTTGTGAGCCCTCATAAGGCAAGTAGTAAAATGCCTTAACCTTGCATGATTACAGAGGGGTGTCCCAACACATAAGTCCCAGCACATTTAATTTTTATCACGTTCACTAAATATCGATGTAAGTTTAATGAGGTACATGCACTTTCTTGGAATACTCTAGGTAACAATATTCCCAGCTCACTTCATTGTTCTAGTGTTTTCTTGGTGAGTAAGGGTGATTTCGTTCTTGTTGCAGTGCAGCAAAATTACCACCGTACTAACAGTGAAGTAAATCAGTGAATTTAAAATGAATTTTTTTCTTTTTTTTGTATTACTTGTACTTCTGATTTAATCTTCAACATAGCATCTTGAATGCATTATTTAGAAGATCAGTTACAGTTGCGAAGCTTACTAAATTAATTAAGCAGTGATTCCGACCACGACAAATCCAGTTAAATTAAGGACCGTCGAAGTTAAAATTCATGATACGGGAAGTGAACACATAATTTGAAGATAAATGTGATGAAAATAGACTATTTTGTGCTCTAATGCTTGTAAATTCGTTATGGGTAAAGATAAAAAGACTAAGGGTTTAATACAAACTCCAAAGACAACTGGACGTACGAAATTGCATAATGTAGTCAGTAGATTTTCTGACGTAATAAAATATTGCAGTACACAAAATACAAAAAGAAATACAAAATACATATTTAGTATTTTCTACTAAACCTAAATGCATTTTCCAATATATTTTGTATTTTCTAAATTTACTAAACCATATTTAAATAAAATAAATAGAAATACAAGAGAAAATACATTAAAAACGCCTGTATAAATTTCTTACTTCAATTTATAGCAAGTAATGCTATGGAAAAACAAAACTAATTTCTTGCATATGAAATAATTTGAAAAAGTTCCTTTTAAACATATCTTGCACTAAATTCTCGGTTTTGTACCAGATGGTTCAGATAACTGCACATTATTTGTTCTCCCACCAAAGAGGGTCGTAAATCACTACTAAGTAATTTGAAGGCAATCTTTATAAAGTAAAATTTTTACAAAGCTTTAAGCGTAAAACACGTTTATAAGTACGTACAAGCACAAAACTTTTACAAAGAAGCCTACTCGCACTAAAGAAGGAAGCTCACATGTTTTCGAAACGATGGCCTGGTTTTTACATTTTAATAGTGCTAAATTTCACGTTATGATATATTTATATATTATTTATATACGAAATCGCGTATTGACTTTTTAAATAAAAATATTATAATAATAAAACATTTGGAACAAACATAATTGAGACAAACATAATTGAGACAAACATAATTGAAACATAAACAAATTAATTGAGCTACTGTACCAATGTATAATCCATGTACTACTCAAATTAAATATTTAGAAATACAAGATCAGGAATGTTACTTGAGGGCGCCAGATGTATTATAAAATTATCCTTAAACCTTTAGGCAAAATTTAAATTATCCAATGAATGCGCCATTCTCATACATTTACATACTCTTCTACATAGGACACCTATGTAAAATTTTATATATACTAATACCAAATAAGTCTAGTTGCAGCGAAAAAGCCTCCAAATATATCAACTAACCACTGTTTTAAATTATGAAATTTTTAAAAATACTTTAGATGTGAATTCAAGAGACATCTATTCTCTGAAATATATTTAAAATGTTGTTTTAATCAATGTTTTTAATCGATCAAAAGAGGCATTTAATTAAATACTCGCAGCTAACATCATACTCTAGTACCGTGCGGTTGAGCAATTTTTACCTTTGATTGAATACTCTGAAAATATTCTGACTATCTTTAACACGCTATCCATCAAGTAACAAATTTACTTCTGACGTTGTTCTGGCATGCAAATACAGCATTAAATATCGATTTGTCTGTGAACATGAAAGGGCCATTTTCTCTCTATATATCAGAGACACTTGCAATCAAACCCAGATCGAATTTTCTAATAAGCTGTGGAAAGAAATGTTATCGAAATATTGAATTCGCAGTTCGTTTTTCCTTACTTTAGTTACTTATCAAAGGGTTTTAAAATGGAAAAATGGATATTTTATGGTGATAATTAAATCATAATATCCAGAAGGAAAACTAGAACATCCAATTTCCAGAGACATATAGAGAAGTTTTCCAGAGATACCTAGCAGTTAAAACTCAAACAAACTTAATGAAAACACTCAAAAGAACATTGCACAGACGATTTCAAGAACAGTCAATTGATTTAAGATATTCTCACCAGGGATCATCTTGATCCTGGTGATATTTCTATAAGACACAGATTTGGATCAGCAATTTGTGAAAATTACAAAAGACACTACGAATTACGACTTTTACTGTGATGAATGAAATTAGTTTTGTTTATATAAAGCTGTCGTAGAGTCCACTTTATATATATAGCATAAAATATGAGTATCTCGGTAATACAATGAATAGGGTCGTCTGGTCAGACCCTATGATCAGTGGTTTGATGATTCCGCGCTGTGATATGAGAGTTCTTTACAATGACACTAGAGCAACTTAATCCTGCTGGTAAGATGCTGTAGATAACTGCTGTTTGAATAAAATAAAGATTGGAGTTTTTAAGGGCGTTAAAATTTATGGCAGTGATTTTTAATTCACGAGTGTCACGTTAGACATGGTGGTTTCTATACTATTAAATCTTGAATGAAAAGCAGAAAAATGATGGAATCGTCCAGACTTTTGCACTTCAATATGAAATCTAAAGAACGAAAATTCAGAACCCAGTTTAAAGGTAAAAGAGCTGATCATCCAATTAGTTCAATGAATCCACTGGACAGTTTGAAATCCGTCTTTCAATTCCTTGGCGTGGCGAGTTTATTTCATTGTCCATTAAATATGTAATTATGTTGTTGCGCCTGAGAAATTATCTTAGGAAAACAATAAAACATATGTATTGATAGATTACTCATTTATTATAACTATTTGAGTCGCTCAGTTTGAAATATTGTTCTTAGAGTTCACACATTTCATGCGTTTAGGTTGGGCGAAATTGTGAAGGCACACATGACAGACTGAGAAACTTTGACAATTATGTAATGGTTTATACACTCTAAGATAAAAGAAAATTGACGCATCGAGAAAGAATCATCCATATGAGACAAAATTCGGTACGTGTAATGTGGATATACAGAAAAACAAATGATTAGAATTTCAGAACAATTGATGATTTATTTCACTGAAAGATCTACATAAAGTAAGCACATCAATATGGCGTTGGTTCACCTCTGGTCTTGATACAAGTTGTTACCCGGCGTGGCATTGATGCATAAAGTTGCCGAATGGTGTTTTGAGAAATGTTGTTCTAAATTACCCTCCAATTGACGAATTAATTCGTCTACATTCTGAGATGGTCACAGGCGACGCCCCATCTCCACCCAAATGCGCTCAATAGGCGAGAGATCTGGGGATCTGGCTGGTCGAGGAAGTGTGTCGTAAGCACGCAGACAATCAATGGAGAGGGGTGCCGTGTGTGGCCTAATGCATAAAGTTGCCTAATGGTGTTTTGAGAAATGTTGTTCCAAATTACCCTCCAATTGACGAGTTAATTCGTCTACATTCTGAGATGGTCACAGGCGAAGCCCCATCTCAACCCAAATGCGCTCAATAGGCGAGAGATCTGGGGATCTAGCTGGTCAAGGAAGTGTGTCGTAAGTACGCAGACAATCAATGGAGAGGGGTTCCGTGTGTGGCCTGGCATTGTCTTGCTGAAAAGTTAGCCCGGGGTGTCGCGAAAGGAATGGCAATACAGCGAGTAGTAGAATGTCGGCAACGTACCGCTGTGCTGCGATGATGCCACGGAGGACTATCAAAGGGGTCCGGCTATCAAGAGAAATGGCAGACTCCCTGTTGTCGGATCGTGCGGAGTGTGACAGTGAGAGCAAGATCCTGACGATATCCGGGCTATTTTCAGACACGTCTGCGATGGTCGTCGGGACTCATTTCGAAAGGAGACTCATCACTGAAGACAATTCATTCCCAATCAGAAAAATTCCACGTTGATCGGGCCCGGCACCATTGCAATTACTATTGACGGTGCATCCTGGATCAGTGGTAGGCGGCGTAATAGGCGCCGCGAGTATAGATTCCGCTCCCTTAGTCTTCTATTAATGATCCGAGTGGTCATTTCCGTATTTGTCACAAGTTGGATTGTTAATAATGACGAATCTTGTGCTGTCTCCAGCTGCTCTGACAATCGCTCTGTCTTCTCGTTCTTTCGTCGCTCTAGGTCACCCGCTGCCCGCCTGCCGCTGAAATCTGCCATTCCGGACCCATTCCTGCCAACATCGTCTAATTGTTGCATCGCTCCTACCAAACTGCTTTACGATTCGTCTGTGTGCCCATCCAGCCTCATGCAGTCCGACCGCACGTCCTCTTTTAAACTCCTTCATATGCTTGTAGTGGCCTCGAATTCGCCGGCAAGGCATTGTTAGAATCAAGATACGTAAACACAATCGAAATCCATTTCACGTTTTGTTTCTGAAAGCAAAGCTCACTCCTTATATCAAATCCATATTTCAATCGTTTTGGGGCGGAGTATCCTCTCCTTTTCAAATTTAAACTATTTTGAAGTATTCTGGTTTTTTTTGTAATGTGTCTTATCGAATTGCTCAACCATGCGTCAGATTTTGTCTCTATCTCACTTAAAAGAAGACGTTTTTCATTTATTCTTTAAATCGAACAATTTTGTTTGTTACACCTCTAAGGAAATAAATATTGGTAACGTGAAATCGTTTTCTTCTATTCACATGATCCACACCTGAACAAAATTTCTAGTCTCTATCTCATCGCGGATTATATTTTCTATCATTTCGTATTTCGAAAATTTAGTTTCCCCCTCTACTGAATATTTAAAAAAAAATCTATTTTTTTCCAGGGGTTTAGTCGTACGATCGACCCGTATATCAAATATAATGTCTTTCTCAAAGGCGTCTCTACAAATCCACAATCAATCCTTAAATCGGAAAATTTACTGTACGACACCACTTAAATTAGCAAATATTTGAAAAATGAAATTGTGCATTTTCTACTTATCGAACAATCTAATCATTCACCAAATGTAAGGCATCTATTTAAAGCATATATCTTACCACGGAGTATGTTTTTACCTTTTCATCTATTGAACTTTTTGTTGGGGAAGCACTCTACCAATCTTTTTTTTTAACATTGGAATTCTCCCGCGGTTTAATCGGCTTATTGACTCGTGTATCGAATTTCAAATCGATATCTCACACAAAAGAGGCCGCTTCTTGATTATTCCGCAAATCAAAAATTTTGATGTGCGGAACCCCTAAAATACCAAGTATTAGAAAACAAAATTTAACGCTTCCTTCGTTTCTAACAATCTGCTCTTACGTCAAATTTATAGTATCTATCTCATTTCAAGGTATATTTTTACATTATTTCACCTTTCGAATGTATTAATCTGGAGCACTACTTTCAAATGAACATTTTTGAAAACTCTTTTGTTTTTCGGTTCTTTATTAAATGGTTGGTCCATATACCAAATTTCAATGCTCCAACATATTTTAAAGGAGGCGTTTGGTTTCTCTATTGTTAGACAAGGACCTAAAGTAGCAAAATTTGTAAAACTAAATTACACAGTTTCTTCCTCAGAGCGTGGTATCCTAGGGGTTAGCGCGTGGGAATTGCACTCGGTAGGCCCGGGTTCAATTCCCTTCGCTGCAAAACTGCGTCGTGTTCATGCGGAGTACGATCACATTAAATGTGAGGAGCCGTAAGTCATTCCAAGAGGTTAGTGGTATGGGAAGGAGGGTACGGTCCCTGTGGATGCCTCCCCCGCTGGGTTCTAGTCTAAATTGGGTGGCTCTTCACGCTCGTCTTACACCTTTCTGGTAGGTTGGACGGTCTGGGTCTCAACAACAATATCAGTTTCTTCCTTTCAAATTATGTATCCATACACCAAATTTGAAGTATCTATCTATCTCATCGCGAGTAAGCTTTTCTTCCCTTTTACATTTCGAACGTTGTGATGTTGAGCATACACTCTACTAAACATTTTTGAAAAATTCGATTTTCCCCGTTTGATCGAACGATTGACCAGTGTATCAAATTGCAAATGTCTATTTATTCAGGATGTGCCTAAAAAGGCGTGACAGACAGACACTTGGCAATTACTATATATAGATTTTTAAATGTTTTAAAATTATTTAAAAGCATTACTGAATACTTTTACCATGAGGTAGCAGATCAATTTATTCAATTTATCTCAAGTTTTCTGTTAACAAGATTTTACAAGCATGGTAATACTTGTTTTGAAAATAAAGTAAAACTTCTAAAAGACAAAATTAAGAAATAAATAAATAAATAAATAAAGATCCTTGGCGTATTCTGGACATCTACAGTGTAGAAATTTAGTAAGTTGAGAAAATATTCGTCTAAATTGAAATTGAAATGTAAATTTAGGATGTCATAGCTTTTATGCCTAAATTTCTTTCAGTTTGTGTGAGGGGGCTGGATTAATCTCATAGTCATATAAACACCTCTTAAATACCTGATTAAATACGAATGAAGGAATCTGATTTATTAACATAGTTTTCTGCTTTTTACGATGATTTTCTATTACAATTATTATAATCTTGCATGAATCATATTTAGTTTCATGACATTTTGCCATTCAATGTGCAGCAAACACATGTCAAACAACGAAATTTGGTAAACGCTTTTTTCCCAAAACTTCTCAATTGATAAAAAAATTATATAAACTGATAGACTACTTTATTACTGTTAAATCAAGATAGAAGAAATTTCCGTACTAGGGGGCTCCGTCCCCTACTTGCTACGCCCACCAACCCCCTAACTCGATGAATTTTGCATTTTATTGTAATATTTCTTAAACAACTTAACTAAATGATACTAAATTTGTTGTACAAATTGACCATGATATAACTATGATTGTCACGAAAGTATTTTTCATAGTTGTAAAAAAATAGTTAAGGTATAGAGGTATGCAACCCTCCGCATGAAATTAGAAGAATGACCGTCATCAAATTGAAAAACAATTTAGAAAAAGCCTCCTGGAAAGATGTATTAATTTGCAAAATCAAGTAGGTAGAATACAATCATGCATTTTTTCTTATTCATTTTCCTATAGATGATTTTACGGTTTTTGCTGCCGAAGTACGATAAGCATATGTTTTAAGGACTACCTAAAGATTGCATTTCTTTGTACAAGGTCATATACGTAGACAAAAATTATCTACTTTATTTTTAAATTTTTATCCTTATTTTTGATAGGAAAACTTTGACCACTGATTTTACCACCCCTTTCTAAATTAACACTAAATTAAATATAAAATAATCCTTTGATATAAGCTATTAATTAATGCATTTAGTGTTAAAGTAATGCGGTTGCGCATAACCGCCGACTTACAAAAATTATTGGGGAGTCCAGAAATTTTGAATTGAATGACCCATGGATTTGACTCAATAAGATGTCTGAGATGGGAAAATGGAGCAAATTATAACTAAGTACGGAAAAAAAAAATTTCTATAGATAAATTATTATTTCATTTATTTTGTTTTTGTAGGCGCAAAATTATTATATACAACATGCAGATACTAGGAATTTCCAACTTAGTTATATAAACGTAATTTGTACACATCACAAAAAAAAAAAAATGAAATGCATTTTTAAGTACTTTTACCAATGTTAAAAATGTCAAAAAAAGTATCTTTAAAGCATTTTTGAGTTCAAATCTTATATTCAGAGTACATTGAACAGTCAGAGGTAAATTTCCATACGCACTTTACATATAGTGAGCAGGTAATGAATAATGAAAAATTGGAAGAATTTATGACAAAATGTATACATATATGCGTATATTTTCCTTAGTAAATACGCACAAAAATATTAGGGGTTCGAGGAACCCACAGCAAAATTATTGCGGGTTTAAAGTGTTTCGAACCCCTGAAGCCAGCACCGCTGTTAATGCTTGATACTAAAACAGCTAATTAAAAACTACAATTTTCCCCCACATACTTCAAAATGCGAGAGAAATCAGCGGAACAGCAATGTACCGCATATCCATTTGCTTTTAGTTGAGAGATCTTTTAAAGTATGCTTTCTTTTCACACCCCAGGGTTATATATTTTATTTCTTTTCTTATAGTCTTTTGTAGCAATTCATCCATATCCAGATTCAAACTATAACTTAATAATACTATTCATCCTTACTATTTATTATAATCCAAAATACATTAGTCATCATGTGAATGTAACCTCATCTCCTCTAACTCATTCTACAACGCGAACTGAACGATAACTTTAATCCCAGGATTAAACACACAATCTCGCATTACTAAGCATATGCTATCACATTACGCCATCCCATTAGATAAAAGGCCAGCTCTTTAATCTAATTCTGTTATCACCACATTATAGATCACATTTAATAACT
This sequence comes from Amaurobius ferox, assembly GCA_951213105.1. Taxonomy (NCBI): domain Eukaryota; kingdom Metazoa; phylum Arthropoda; class Arachnida; order Araneae; family Amaurobiidae; genus Amaurobius; species Amaurobius ferox. Next base: position 128,523,480 of record OX578136.1, read on the forward strand.
TATTAGGGCGTCGTCCGTTTCCTAGAGGGTGGGGTTTGAAGATGTAACTGTCTTGGGACAGTTTTTGGAAGAGTCCAAAGTTGACGTCATGATATATTGACTTCGCTTAACGGGATGTATTTTAATTCATCAAAGAGTTTCCCTAATGAAGCAGTGAGAAAGTCATTAGATTCAAGGAATGTACTGGGGCTCTCATCAGATAACCTCACTGGGATTTTCCTCGCTTCAGTTAAGAACGAATCACGAATCTTGTATAGGAATGAAACTTTCGTCTAGAAAGTCTCGTAATTCTTGGAAATATTGAGAACAAATCTGTATATTTATATCTACAGGGATCGTTAAAAGATTTATGAATGCTTTTTGAAATATTAGCTTTAGAGTTGTCTTGTATACAATACATTTCCATATACTAAGAATATACATGAGGTTCCAGTTAAAACTTTCTTAACTGGTTTACCTTAGATTGAATTATGGTGATGTCAAAGACTACAGTTCATATGAAAATTCACTGAAGTCAATTAAGTATTATTGGAAATAATTGTGTAAAGTTAAATGCGCATTTGAATCATTATTTTTAGAAGGGCATTATCTGATCAAAAGAGCTGATCTTTCTCAAAGAAAAAACAATTTACATAAGGTTAGATTTTGGACAACATCGCGGCTTTATCTTCGAAAGTCATCAATTTTTATATTGGCAAAAAAAAATGCTTATCGACTAAAATTTTTGCTGAAAATTTGAATGTCTAAAATAACAGACTGTTACAAAGACAGTTTTAACTTAAATACAAGAACAGAAGCATATGTAAAGAGGCTGCAGCATAACATATGTGATTATATATACATTAGGAAATCCAATATATGTCTGTCTATTACACTTGGCGACAATTTTGAAGATTTTGTTGAGATTTTTCGGGACAAATTTAGTGCAATATTACCAACGACCACCTTTTGGTGAATGACGCCAATTTGTAAAATATGGACGGACAAAGATAGCCCAGTGGTTGTGACAGGAGGATACCACGGTATGGATCATGCTCGATCCTTGAAATCGTCAAAACTAACCCCGTGACTACCAGGAATATGGACACGATAAATCTGTAGGTCGGAAAGTCAATCCGAAAGATAGTAGGTTGGAGGAGAATGGTACTATGAGACCAGAAACAGATCTCACACCAGTTAATGTGAGACAGCTTTATGTACATTATTTATTGTGTCTGAAACGTCAGACAATACCTTCAGCCTCAATGACGCCAAAGTTTACAGCATGCTGACCCAAAGATTAGAAAACCATAAATTTAGGGGTGCCAAGACAGAGGGGGTCGGAGGACTCTTAAGATAATGTGAAGTAACGACATTGGATAAAAAGGCTGACCAATGGAGAAGGTGCTTGTGACTTCGTCATGAATGTAGCCAATAGGAGCAAAAGAGGAGTGTCAGTCCTGAGGTAAAAGAGTCACTACCTAAGACAGAACGAAAGGTAAGAACGATGACACTTGGTTAAAAAAGACTTACAGCACGACGACGGTATGACATGAAGACAGCACGACACTTAAGAAAGAACCACCAGATATGTAGACTAAGAGAATGATATAAGTACGATACATATAGAGAACGATTTCAACAGAGAGAGTGCAGCATGATTTCTGCCAAATGTGATATCGAAATACACGATGACTTCTTCACAACAATTGCAGAATGTAAATGACACGGTCCTGAGTACAGTTAGTCCAGAAGTGTTCGATACTAAGTCCAAGACAGCCTTGAAGGTATGTGTTCCTCAAATACATCAGATCTTAAATACATTTTAGGTATTTTTAATAATGGTCTCACATTGTCTCTCTCCGCGAAGTAATATGAATAATTATGTAATGAATTAAATAAATATTTTATGATGTTAATAAATGTTTTATTGTTAAAGTTAAAATGGTGCAATCAATTTAGTATTATATTAATTAATATTATTTTACAGAACTCGCGCGAAAGATAAATAATTGGAGGATTATCAGCGGCAAACAAAGCAATGTATAAAATAATAATGAGTTCCACTATGTATGATGTTACGGCCATGTTAATATATGTTTATAATAATAATCTAACAACCCAATTTAAATTATAAATTCTTTTTGTAAATAAAGGTTACGATACTTTTTTGTAGAAGCCTTTGTGAGCGCGCTCCATCATTGAATCTTCAGTGTTCAGACCACGAGCAGACACGGCAAAAGTCTTCAAAATGCCCGGTCATTCTTCAAAGATAGTAGAGTTGAGAGGATGCGTAGCTTGTAATCAGGCATTAGCAAAACTATTTGAAAAAGGAATCGAAAGGGGTCAGCATGATCGGTTTTTACTCCGACTTTCGAAGGAAATTTCTGAGCGTTTCCTGTTTAGGAACTTCCGCTGGGGAAAAGGGTTCCTGTAATGATCAATCAATTAACTGCCATCAGTCCAGGGGTGTTCGTTGTTGTTTACGTTCAGTGTTGAAAAAGGCATTTAAAAGGGAAAATGTCAAACCAGTGTTGTCAATCTCATATGAAGTGTTGTTGTTGTTGAGACCCAGACCGTCCGACCTACCAGAAAGGTGTAAGGTAACTGTTTGGACGGCCGGGAAGTGCCACCCAATTTGGACCGGAACCCAGTGGGGGCTCATATGAAGTGTGTAAAAGTATATTTTAAATGGCTGAAGTTAAAAAGGAAAAAAATAATTTTTGATAATGATTATGTACTATGATGTTAAAAGTTAAGCAAATACTATGTATTCTGTTATGAAAGTATCAATAATGAAAATTTGTAAATCAATGAATTAGGAATTGTGTTAAAACATAACATGAAAATAAATATGCTGTGTAATTTGTGAAAAAAGTGTAATTTTGTTAAAAGTATCAGTAGTTAGATATATAAGTATGTAACATCGCCAGGTGAATGTGCATATGTTTAAAATCTTATAAAATAGTCCAAATTTAATTTTGCTCCAGTTGAAAGCTTGACCTGATATAAATTTGATGAGTACATACCTGATATGTATATATAATGCATGATGTGTGCTAAAAATTTTTAGTGTTTGCAACAAGATTTTGTTCAGACTGCAGTTCTGTGACGAACTTTTTTTCAAGGAAAAATGCCAATTACAGAGTTGCAAGTGACTCGAACGTTTATCGAACTTTATTGGTGGTGACTTTTTTTTTGTTTCATTGTCCGCAGGGAGATGTGTGAGACCAGAAATGGATCTCACACCAGTTAATGTGAGACAGCTTTATGTACATTCTTTATTGTGTCTGAAACGTCAGACAATACCTTCAGCCTCAATGACGCCAAAGTTTACAGCATAATGACCCAAAAGTCAGAAAATCATAAATTTAGGTGTGTCAAGACAGAAGGGGTGTAGGAGGACTCTTAAGAAAATGTGAATTAACGACATTGGATAAAAAGACTGACAATAGGAGAAGGTGTTTGTGGCTTTGTCATGAATGCTGCCAATAGGAGCAAAAAAGGAGTGTTGAAGACCCAGACCACAGTACCAACCCTAGGGCTAATGGTAGCTAAGTGTGTGACCGGGAAAAGAGGACAGCGGAAACCGTCCTCCATAGACACCCACGAGCTGCCCAGAGTGTACCAGTTGTTTATTTTGTATATTCAAAATTTTACATTGCATGTTATTACATTACTGAATCACAACACAAGAGTAACAGACGAATGACAGCTACAAGACAATACAATACAGACATAAATATAAATCACACAAATAAAACAAGTATATGGGGGTATGCCCCGGAGTACAAATGTTGATATTACTTCAGCAAATATTCAGACAAAGTGACAAGAAGTGGATAGCTACAAAGGGAAAAGGCCAAATGAGAAGTAAGTATTCACAGGGGCGGTAAATTATAAAATTTTGAATTAAGTATTTCGTATTACATATATATTTTTCAGGTTAGAAAAGGTCGAAAAAAGGTATAAGTAACACAAGAGACAGGACAACAAAAAGGGAGAAATATACAAAAAAGCTATAATATACTGTAAAGCCATAGATATAAACAAATCTATGAACAACTCGCAACAAGTAAATTACAGCGATAATTTTTATATGAATTTTCGTAAATAACATAATAGAAGTAAATAGGTGTAAGAACTGAAAACAATCGTGAGAAGTGTCACAGAGTAAACAGAAATCAGATCAGTGGCATACAGAACATTACTTTCCAAACAGAATGAACAAAATATTTACAACTATGTAGAACTACTTAACAGAAATTAAAAGCAGTGGGCGCACAACTTGTTACTGAACCTTGTTTGAGATTTCTCTCGCTATTTGAATACAGTTTTTCAATTTATTAATTAATATTTTGTTGGTTCCAACACCAGAGAACCAGGTCGCCCGAAGATGGTCAGGGGGACGGGTTAGATAAAATTTAGAAGTAAAAGGACAAGAGAAAGTAAAGTGGTCAACGTCGCCAAAAGAATTACAGGGGCAGTTTGAGGAGCAAAAAAGGAGTGTCAGTCATGAGGCAAAAGAGTCACAACCTAAGACAGAATGAAAGATAAGAACAAGGACACTTGGTTAAAAAAGACTTATAGCACGACGACGGTACGACATGTAAACAGCACGACACTTAAGAAAGAACGACTAGATATATAGACTAAGAGAATGGCATAAGTACGATACATATAGAGAATGATTTCGACAGAGAGAGTGCAGCATGATTTCTACCAGAGGTGATATTGAAATTCACGATGACTTCTGCACGACAATTGCAGAATGTAAATGACACGGTCCTGAGTACAGTTAGTCCAGAAGTGTTCGATATTAAGTCTAAGACAGTCTTGAAGGTATATGTTCCTCAAATACACCAGATCTTAAATACATTTTAGGTATTTTCAATAATGGTCTCACATTGTCTCTCTCCGCCGAAATAATATGAATAATTGTGTAATGAATTTAATAATTATTTTATGTTGTTAATAAATGTTTATTGTTAAAGTTAAAATGGTGCAATCAATTCAGTATTATATTAATTAATATGTTTTTACAGAACTCCCGCGAAAGATAAATAATTAGAGTGCTATCAGAGGCAGACAACGCAATGTATAAAATAATAATGAGTTCCACTATGCACGATTTTACGGCCATGTTAATATATGTTAATAATAATAATCTTAAACCCCAATTTAAATTATAAATTCGTTTTGTGAACCACAGGTACAGTCAATTCCTGTGATTTCCATACCTATTGGGTTCCTGTTTAAGTTGGGTACCTCCTCCCCGAATGTTCAAATGGATACGTAATACCTCCAAGTAGGTTGGTTGGACTGGGTTAAAGTAGTAGATAATTAACAAGTAATCTGATTAAATTCTTTATCATTATGAACTATCATATATTAGTCTAAATAAAGTGCCTTAATTGTACGGCTTGACAGAACATCAGAATTGTGTCAAAAACTAAGAAATTAATAAATCTTTAATCGCTAATTACTTCTGTATAACGAGTCAACGGATTTATCATTGCTATGCTTCCATTATTCACAAGTGCTATTCTGGTTTTGATTTGAATTTTATTGAATCTTTTATATCAATGAAAAGTCCAGTATTGTGGTTGATGAAAAGTCAGTGACATCATATTTCACTGAGGTATTTTATAATGATATCTACGTTTTTTTTTTTTTTTTAGTTTCTTTCTTAAGCATTTTTTTCTGGTCCGCGCGTTGAGTTCATGTACTCTGAATTTTAATGTGTTTTTATTGTTTACTGCTCAAGTTAATTTTCACTGCATATTTATATTTCTCCCGTTTTACGTCACTTTCGTTGCACTAGGTGGAACTACATGTTTACACTGAAGACAGAAAGCCAAGGATTTCTGATACGTCCGTTTGCTTACTTAACCTTATTTGCGCAAAATTTTACGCTGAAAATGTTGAACATTATAGACATGCTAAATGATCATACCTCAAATTTGGATTATTTCTCAGTTTTGGTAGACATTTTGGTTAAATGTGCAGTTTGAGACAGTTTCAAAATACTAGTGGGGATCGACGGAATAGATTTGGTGCAAAAGCTGGGGACAGTAACGGTGCTCCAACTTAAACATAAATATGATATTCTTGACTGACGGATACTCAAATGAACCATTTGGAAAGGATATAATATCAAATGGGAATAATTATTCATATAAAATTGATTCCAAATGTTTATTATTAAACATTTAACTACTTCTTTTTTATGATTTAGTCAAGCCGGTTTATAACAATTCTGAAAGAATTCAAATATTAGCATTATCGCTGTCAAAAATCAACATATTATGTAAGAGACGTGTCTCAAACATCGTTACAACAAATAATTCACTCTAGAATCCCTTATAAGCCGAAACGACAATATGTCTCGTTTCCAATCGACTAATCAACATTGAATTTCGATACCCATATAACCGCTAAAATATATTCATTATTAGTTTGTATAATCCATAATACATAATACTGCAAGTGAATAGAACTGGAAATCAAATTCTACGGAGAGAAATATATGATCATTTAATTGCAGGATTAAACACATCGGCTATTCCTCCACCCATGATTGATCATGTGTCATATCTGAAAATGTCGAACTATCTAATCTAATACTCCTTCCCTCACATTGTGAGTCACATTTGATAACTTATAAGGGCGTAGTCACATTTATAAAGGGCGGGGTCATGTGATGTAACTGTTCTCGGACATTTATCGGAAGAGTTCATTCTGGCGTCAAAATATATGGACTTTAAGTAAAAGGAGATATTTTAATTATATTTCGTTAAATAGATTCACTAATGAAGCAGAGTGAAAATCATTAAGTCCGACCAATTTATCGAAGCTCTTAATCGTAGAACATCAAAGGGATTTTCTACGCTTTGGTTAAGAACGACTTGCAACTCATGAATAGGAATAATTCTTTCGTTAGGAATGTCAAGGTAGAAGATGAAATTGTTAAATGTGGTATATCTCTATATTAAAAACAAGTAAAATTAATCATGCATAAAGCATTGATCATGAAACACTTTTCAGCTAAAATGCAATTTTATTTAAACAGCTCTAAGACGCGATATATTCAGCACTGATAGTTTTAAACTATCACAGTATGTACTGCAATTATTTATTACACTTGGAAACTTAAAATTTCATCAAAAAAGGAGATGCTATGAATTGTCTGCTTCTCTATGTAAAATAAATTAATATTTCATTCATATCACTTATATTCCAGACCCCAGAGATAAAGAATTTTGCGTTAAAAAAAAATTCAACAATTCTTATACAACTCATCTTACAATCGCTTCATCTGTTTACATTCTGCATGCTATAGAAATTAGACTTCATTCTAGGAATAATCAATGTTTAGTAATCATTTAAAATAAAAAATATTGTAATTGCGTTGGCACGGAATTTAAATACACAGATAATAGGCAAAAATAAAACGTTTTTATGACGGATGAAACACTAAATATAAATTAGAAAGATCGTCAAACATCACAATTTTTAAACATGGGGGAAAAATTAATGCGATATTTTATTTTGAAATGAGTCACGTGATCTCTTCATATAATATGGGGTAATTAATATTTAAATTTTTATTTACAAAACTACCCAACACATTTTGCTGAACATTTTTTTACACATTTTACATGATAATTTGAATATTTTCTAAAATTTTCTAAGCAATATGTGAATTTTAACTCCGCTTAAAAAATGTCTGAGAAATTATGTCTCGTAGGGTTCAATGTATTTCATTTCTTAAACCCTAGTTACATTCGAATACTAATCTTTTATAACTTAAATAATTCGAATTACCGAAACCAGTTGTGTGATATTATTCATTTTGATTCCCATATGTTCCACAGACAGTTTTGGCAACATACTAAAATTGCATTTTGATAAAGTCAGTCATTTTTACGTTATTTATCGTATGAACGGACAGATAAAATGAACAAAGTCATAAACACTTTGCAACTATGTTGGAAAGTGTTAAAAATAGCCACCGTCATCGCTTTTTGAAAAATTTTTCGTTCCTCGAGTTTCTCTGCTTCGTATTGCAAAAACTGTAGGATACAAATATATAAAATTTGATACACTTGTAGAGAAAAGTTTGGAGAATACGCTAAAATGAATGCGATTGTTATTCTTATATTGCAATTACAACCGTCGTCTGCAGTATCTACTTCAACGATAAGAACATTACAATTCGTTTCCAGTAGCACAGCGATAGAGCGTCGGTTGTCCAATACAAAGATCAATGGTTCGATATCCAGCTGGGGCAGCAAGGTACTTTACACGTCTCACATAATGAATACTTTATTAAATACTAAAAGTAATTCTATTTTTATCCCGCATACGTTATTCTATTTTTATTGCTTCATACTCACAAATATAACCTACAGATATCAATATTTAAACTATAATATAACTACAAATTATTTTCTTTTCCACGTAACCAAAACAGTTGGAAAACATTGTCACAGATAGATTGTGTTATATTATAATAGATATTGAAGATAACTGTTATAACTATCAATTGTTCTAAATAATATAAAATAGTCATACAAATAAAGCATATAAAAGACATTTATTGTTAAACTGCTTCTAATGCGAATCTGATCCTTCTTGATTCGAACAAGCAAGAATCAAATTTTCTAATATCCAACCAAGTTCGAAATTCGCATGAATATGTTCGACATTGCTTGGAAAATTAAGTTACGCTACTTGCTTGTCGTTAAGAAAAGCTTCTTATCGTTTCTTTCTTGTCGATTTTTGGCTTAGAAACCGATTAACACCCTAACTTGTATTATATGCTGTAGATATGCAAGCCGCCCAGGCGGTGAAGTGGATAGCGTCTTCGGCTGCCGTCTTGTGGGCTCGGGTTCGAATCCCGAATAAGGCATGGATGTTTCTCGAGGATAAAGTCAGCCTACCGCCTTCTGGGTCCTCATCTAAATGTGAAGCTGCACCCCCTCCGACCTTCGTCATTTATGCATTCTTGTAATAAACTGTGTTCACTCGTCTTGTGTCTTTCTTCGATCTTTCCTGCTTCATGCGTCACTGGTCCTAAATCAGCTCCACCCAAACAGGAGGTCATCAGTATCACCAACAAGATATGCAAGGATTTTATATTGCTTTGTTTTATCCAACAGTTTTGAGCATATATTGATAAAAATATCCATCTTTACAATATATTCTAATCCAAGATATCACATATATAAACTATTTGAATTAACTCCATAATGAACAATTTATGCCGTGAAGCCAGACACAACACACTTTTAATCATAAGATTAAACACAGCGTCTATCCTTTTACCCTTAAGGGATCAACCTGAGTAGACATACATATCCTTAATCTAATTCTCTTATCATCACATCGTAAATTATATTTAATAACATACGAGGGTGTCGTCTCTTTTAGAGGGAGTGGGGTGAGGATATATAACTCACCCAGGACATTTTTTGGAAGAATACGTGTGCTGCCACCAAAATGTGTGGACTTTATCCAAAGCGGAATATTTTAATTATACTTCATTAAAGAGAGTCTCTAATGAAGTAGATAGAAAATCATTAGGTCCAATCACTTCAGTGAATCCCAAATTAGCTAAACCTCCGTGGGATTTTACTCGTCTTGGTTAAAAACAATTCGATATTCAGAAACAGCAATGACTTTCGCTGCGAATCTACAAATTGGCAAATTTCATGTCATTAATATTGAGAATAAATTGATGAGTTTGTACCTCTAGAGACTGTTTCAAAATTATGGGCGTTTATTTAAATATTTACTTTGACAGAGTTGTTTTGTGGGTAATAAATTTTCGTTTCAAATAATTACCAAAAATAATGGATGATACTATAATACTTATATTCCGGAAATTTTTAAAAGGATAAAATAATGTTATTGAAATAGCATGTAACTTGCTAGGGAATGAATAAATATTGTAATCATATAAATACTTTTGTGGTGAAAGTTAGCTGTATGATTGAAGTAATTTAAATCGGTACCGGAAAACGAATTGATTAGAAATCAAACTGTAATTCCCATTTCTTTTTCGCTCATGAACAGAACTTTCTAAACGGATTTCTCTGAGAACCCTCTGTATGTATATTTAACATTTGCGATTTTCATTTTATAGCATAGTATCATTTAACGCAACCAACATTTTGTTCACGTTACAGGATTTAAAATCCACTGTTATGAACAGATAGATTCAGTCTGCTGAACTCAAGTTAGACCAGCGAATTCTAATGTTAAATATTTGTCAAGAAACTATGATAAAACCATTTTATATTCCAATTTTGCAATAATCTTTCGATATATTTATAGATGTGACATATATATGGCAGAATAAATTAAATATTCTTAAACATGACAACATAGGTATGAAAAGGACGCATTTTTTAGCTTTTACTAATAGCTAATAATGATTATAATTTTTCTTTCCTAGCAATGTATATATTGCTTAAAATATACTGGCTAATTTTTATTGTATATAAAAAATGAGGAAAAACCATTTTTTTTTAAAAGTAAATACAACGCTTTTCAAGCCAACAAAACTCTTATATAGTTTACTGGAATTACAAATTGGTTCTATTCTTAGGGGACAATGCACGACCTACAAGGTCCACTTGTGGTCGAAAACATATACTCTGCTGCTATAAAATTTATAAGCGCCATGTTTGAGTCTCGGCTAACGGATGGAAAGCATGAATGTTCATGGTAGTTGTGAATCCATTTTAAATTGTAGCTTCTTGTCCAAGTAGCTTTCGTGTGTTTGAAATTGCGATGGAACTACAAAGCAATCCTATCCAATTGCTGTTATCATTAACAGAGGAAAATATTATTTTTAAAATTCTTTATGTAGCGAGAAATCTTTCTTCTTCTGTAGGGTACCTGCATTCCTTCCTCCTACAGGAAATCTAAGTCCATGTTTTAAGTGCAGTATGTGGAAGACCCAGGCCACCAGACTTATCCTAAAGTATGAGCAGCAGGATTAGCGGCCTGGAGGGATTAAAAGTATGTAAGGAAGTGCAGTGTGTTGAATATCCAGACCGTCCGACTCATCCGAAAACATAGAACATCCATTTGGACGGACGGAAAATGCAGTACGTTGTTGTTGAAACCCAGACCGTCCGACCTACCAGAAAGCTGTAAGGTAACTGTTTGGACGGTCGGGAAGTGCCACTCAATTTAGACCGGAACCCAGTGGGGGAGGCATCCACAGGGACCGTACCCTCCTTCCCCTACCACCAACCTCTCGGAAGGACTTACGGACCCACATGTTTAACGTGATCGTACTCCGCATGAACACGGCGGCAGTACTGGCAGTGTGCAAATCCAGCGCGCAAACCACCGGGTTGCCGGGCCCGAAATGTGCCAACAGCACGCGGTGTTCCCAGGTGGTCACCCACTCATGTACTAACCGCGCCCAATGCTGCCTTACTTCGGTGATCTAACGACAACCGGTGTTTTCAGCACGGTACGGCCGTTGGCCCGACAATGCAGTATGTTGAAGACCCAGACCGTCCGACTCATCCAGAGGACTTGAGCATCTATTTGGGCGGCCGGTGACAATGCAGTATGTGTAAAAGGACAATTCAATATGTGTAAAAGGATAGTGTAGTATGTTGAGACCCAGACCGTCCTACCTACCAGAAAGGTGTAAGGTAACTGTTTGGACGGCCGGAGATAGTGTAGTATGTCGAAAGAAAATCACTGGGAATCAGCTTTTATGCACAGCAGATATACCGAGATAATTAACTATCGAAGTATAGAGATAGTGTAGTAGGAGATAGTGTAGTATGTCGAAAGCCCAGACCAACCGACTCGTCCGAAGACTTAGAGTAACATATTGGGTGGCCGGGAAATAATATAGTGTAGTATGTCGAAAGCCCAGACCATCCGTCTCGTCCGAGGACTTAGAGAAGTATGTGTAAAAGGACAATGCATTATGTGTGAAAGAAGAGTGTAGTATGGGTAAAAGGATAGTATAGTATGTGTAAAAGGACAATTCAGTATGTGTAAAAGAACAGTGCAGTATGTGTAAAAGAACAGTGTAGTATGTGTAAAAGATCAGTTTGACGGAGTAAATTATCAGGATGCTGGATTTTGCTAAATTTAAACATTTCGGTTGTACTTGATAATGAATCAGATATTTTCTTAATGTCTGCAGGTAGGAAATATCTTTAATAAAGTAACCGATTTAAATGAAATTTTATTTGGCATGCATATGAGCGATATGTCAACTGATATTCAGACATATCGGACGAGAAAAGGCTTTTAAGTAATACGTTAAGCGCCGAGCTTACTTTATTTTCTTTTCCGTCCAAGTCCCATATGCTGGTTGACCTTTGAGATTACTAAATACCTCAGTTCTAAATGCTCACATTGTATTTTGAAATATAGCGAAAACGTATATGAGTATCACAGAATTTTGAAAGAAATTAACCGTCTATCTTTCAAATGGTCGGGATGAAGAGATTCCAAGTAGCACTATTGGAAATACACCACAAATATCTCATCACAATTACAACAAATAACTGGACGATATCTAAAGTTTGAAGATATTGTAAAAAATGCTACAAAGATAATGCAGCAAGATTCGGAGGAGATATTGTTGGAAAGTTGTCAAAACAAGTAACAACATTCTGTGAAACCTGCCCAGAACAACCATTAATGTGTATCCAGTGTTTCAACAATACCCATTAAAATAATTTTTCTGATGTATTATTTAGATACATTTTTTATAATCTTCAAACTATTTAATTTTCAATATAAGAATATACTCTTTTAAATTATATATCGTCAGTCACCGGTGACTGACTCGGCCTGAAAGGAAAGTATATTGTCAGTCATCGGTGACTGACTCGGCCTGAAAGGAAAGTATATTGTCAGTCATCGGTGACTGACGCAGCCTGAAAGGAAAGTATATTGTCAGTCATCGGTGACTGACGCGACCTGAAAGGAAAGTATATTGTCAGTCATCGGTGACTGACGCGACCTGAAAGGAAAGTATATTGTCAGTCATCGGTGACTGACGCAGCCTGAAAGGAAAGTATATTGTCAGTCATCGGTGACTGACTCGGCCTGAAAGGAAAGTATATTGTCAGTCATCGGTGACTGACGCGACCTGAAAGGAAAGTATATTGTCAGTCATCGGTGACTGACGCGACCTGAAAGGAAAGTATATTGTCAGTCATCGGTGACTGACGCAGCCTGAAAGGAAAGTATATTGTCAGTCATCGGTGACTGACGCGGCGCTTAACGTGTTAATTGGATATATTTTGAATATTTTTAAATCGAAAAACACAAAATTGGTTATATCGAAAAATGTCAAAAATAGCTATTTCATTTAAAAGTTAGTGGTATTATTTTTAATGCGAATTATCTTCATGGAAACAAAAAAATGTATGATTTTATTTAGGAGTAATCACGAACCGTTCTGGAGGAATTATAAATTTTCTTTTACAGAAGAAGTGCAACTTCTCGAATAAAGCAATTTAAATGGCATTTAGTAAGTTTATTTTAATCGATAACCAACGATAACTATCAGTGAGATTAATAAGAAATTATCATAGGAAAGCTAAAATTGTAATTATTATTTTTTTACAATATCAAATATTGGTAATCTGTAGGTAAATTCTGATGTTGGACACATTAGATTTTCTGTTTCAATCCCCCCCCCTATTTTCTTACTACAAACTGCGTTTATTTTATAGCTCTATATTCATTGATTCATTAATGTCTATATTCAAATCATAGTAAAAATATACTCGTAGCAAGGCTAACTTGAATACATTGTGGACGTTGTGACAAATTCCTTACTGTTGTCTTCATACGCCTATACCTATATTGACTAGTTAGTTACCAAGCTACTACTTAGTAACATAATGTATTTTGGATATCAATTTAAAAAAAATACTTGTATTTTATTGAAATAAGAAAAAACATGAGTTGAATTTTGAATATTTATTTTAAAAATCTTTTAATTGAACCATTGGTTTAACAAAAATTTGACTTTAAGTATTAAAAGCGTTTATCAAATGAACTACATAACTATTGCAGATGGTTACAGTTTTCCTTACACATCTGTAGTGTTGAATTAGGTTTGCAGCGAGTACTGAAATCACGCATTTTCATCACATATCTAAATATCAGATGAACTATATAATTATTGCGGATGTTTACAGTTTTCCCTACACCCCTGTAATGTCAAATGAGGTTTGCAGCTAATATTGAAATCGCACATATTCATCGCATATTCTAATTATTAAATGAACTATATAACTATTGCGGATGTTTGTAGTTCTCCCTACTCCTCTGTAGTGTCAAATGAGGTGAGCAGCAAGTATCGAAATCACGCATATTCATCACATATTCTAATCCTAAATACCTTAAATAGGGAGGTTTCACCTACGTCACGTTCTCGTAGCAACCATTTGAGCAGACGACTGCTTTGTACAAGCAACAGCTAGAACGCCATGAAGCAACATTACAAATCTTATTTTTCGCAGCTAGATCCTGGACATAAAAACTTATATTAAGTTAAAATCAACGAAATTGGAGGTGAAGATCCTTATGATTGATGAAGATTACTCACAGAAAAGCTATATTTTAATGTTTTTAAGAATCAACATGGTAATTGTTGGAAACTTTATTATATGGAAAGAAATGTTTCCAGAAATCAATCTCTTGCCAATTCAGAGAGTTTTGATTTAACTTCATGCTCACCATAATTTCATGTCGGTTTTATGTCATGTCTGTCACGATGGATTTTTAATTTTATATTAAATAAGTAGACACATTGAGATTTTGAAACTTCCCTAGGAAATAGCTGTGATATAGATATGCATATGTGAATAAAATTTATTTTCCTAGAAATATTATCCTCTATGTCAAATGTGCTATATTACACGTCTGATGTCATGTCTGTCACAAACGAAATTAACCTACAGGTATCTACTACTGAATTTAGTGATTTTAATTTGATGTTGATTTTTTTAAATTTTAAATTTATGAAACAAAATAAAAATTACGGAGTTGATTGCTAATAAATCAATGATTGTATAATCAAATTTTGAAACTAAAAATGTTTACGTGTTTTTTAAGATTTATTAAACTTAAATTGAAAAGCATACTGTGCTATATAATGTAGTTATCATGAATAAAATGCTCAATGCTGTGCTTCAAATTTTCAGTATTCAAATCTTCTCTGTTGATTCTTGAAAACCATTCGTTGCTTTCTTAA
The DNA here is from genome assembly GCA_951213105.1 of Amaurobius ferox. Taxonomy (NCBI): domain Eukaryota; kingdom Metazoa; phylum Arthropoda; class Arachnida; order Araneae; family Amaurobiidae; genus Amaurobius; species Amaurobius ferox. Next base: position 128,538,721 of record OX578136.1, read on the forward strand.
CAGACAAGTCCTTAATTTTATTTCCTTTATTTTCAATTATTCGAGGGAATGAAAAAATGATACATTACAATTACGTACGGATCGTCTGCTGCAGTTAATTACGGCACAAATCGCCATTATCAAATTCAATTACTTTATCTTAAATTATTATTATATATGATATCGGCTGGATATAGTTTTAATAAAATGACTTTTTAAAAAAAATTTCACACCAAAACGTATCTTTTACATATAAATTTAATGCAAGTTCAACGTTTGTTTGTACAAAGAGAACTTAGGATTTTCGCCGCTAGATGGACGTGACGTCACGTGAATCCTCCCCGTATATCGTGAATCTTCCACAGAAAATAATTTTATGCATGGAAATACACCTTCATTTTAATCACAGGATTAAACACGCCATCTGTTCTGTCACTCATGAGTGGTCATTTGGCATGTCGGCGAATGTTCAGCTTTCTAAGCTAATCCTCTTCTCATCACATTGTAGATCACATTTAATAACTTATGAGGGCGTCGTCCCTCCTCCGGAGATAACTCTCCCCGGACATTTATTGGAAGAATCCGATTGCTGGTGTCGAGATATATGGACTTTATCTAAAGGGGGATATTTTCATTATACTTCATTAAAGAGTTTCTCTAATGAACCGGAGAGAAAGTCATTAAGTCCGATCAATTTACTAGAGTTCTCATTAGTTAAACCTCGCTGGGATTTTCCCTGCATCGGTTAAGAACGACTCGCGATTTATGGATAGGAATGACTCATTCGTTCGGAAAGTGAAGGTACGAAGTGATATTATCAATCGTAATGTGTCGGGAATATAGTGGAAGATATATCGGGAATACAGTGGATTTTTAGATATTGGTATACAATTTCTTTGGAAGCGTTTTTAATAATAAATTTGTCAGAATTGGTGAGTTTTAATAATAGTCATTCTACATAAATGGCAAACTGTATATACATTGTTGTCAAGTTTAATTGGATTTTTTTCATGGAGAAATTAACGACTATCGAAAAACCAATATTTAATATGAAAATGAATGTAAACTCATCTTACACATAATATTGTGAATTCCATAATGCTGTATTAGTCCCAATATTATACACAAGGTATTATATAAATTTTATAATACAGTGCATTATTTAGAAATCTATGAATAAAATAACAGAATACTGTTCTTCTATATAATATTTTTCTACAGGAAATAGTACACGAAACCAAAGACATTTTTTTGATAAAATAAAACTCTGGAAAAAAAATTAAATACTTGTGTTAGTCAAATAGGCACTTTATATCGATTTTATATCTCTCGACATTTTTATATGGATTGCTTAAAACTTGAAAAAATAGACTTTGTTAATTAAATTGTTATAATTTTTACAAGAATTTTATAGTGTCAAACCTTTTCGACAAGGATACAGATACTTCAAATTTGGGTTGACTTAAAATTTTATGTTTGCAATGAAGTTGATCTGAAACTTCACACTCACTGTTATCCGGCCACACAAACAGCTACCATAAACCCTCGGGTTGGTCGTGTGGTCTGGGCTTTCTACACTCACAGTTATTATCTAAATTGTACTACCTTATCAACACATGCAATATTTAGACGAAATTGTCAGGGTTGATTAAAACAACGACACATATGTATAGAGAACAAGGGATTAACTACGCATTCTGTTAATGTTTGTAAACGCTACTGCTATTATAATTTGTTTGTTTCAAATAAAATGTTAACAAATGCAAATGGTACCATACATAAATATTTATTTTTCATTTTTATCCTAATTTATATACAGAAGTTATACCAAATTAGGATTTTAAAATTGTGTTAGAGACCGGGAAGCCCGCAGGTTAAGGCTAGAGGATAGCATACGGTGGTCCAAGTTTCGATACTTGACGACGCTAAAAATATCCTCTTGTCTACACGGTCTATCCTCTTGTCTACGCGATCTGTCCTCTTGTCTGCGCGGTCTATTCTCTTGTCTGCGCAGTATATCCTCCTGTTTCCGAGGTATATCCTCTTGTCTACGCGGTATATCCTCTTGATTACACGGTATATCCTCTTGTCTGCGCGGTATATCCTCTTGTCTACGCGGTATATCCTGTTGTCTATGCGGTATATCCACTTGTCTACGCGGTACATCTTTTTGTCTACGCGATATATCCTCTTGTATACGTGTGCAACATCTTGTCTACGTGTGCATCCTCTTGTCTACGCAACAACATGGACAAGATAAATCCCCAGGTCCAAAAGTCCGTTCGAGAGGTGAAGAGACAGGAGAAGAATGGTATAGTCCCTGTGGTTGCCACTCCAACTGAGTTCCAGCCTAAACTGGATGATATTATACAAAAATCAGATAGTGTGCATTAGGTTTTTTGACAGGCAAAAGCTACAATATCTCCCCCTTTATAATATACTTTAGTTTTAGTCATATGGGCTTATCCTGGCCTAGTTCCAGACAAGTGGATTTAGTAACAATTTAAATACATTCAAATGTCTGTGATAAATTTAATAGATTGTAATATAAGTTGAGTAAATAATTGAATCCAACTCTCTGTGGTTTAAATATGAGTTTCTGTGTTCGGCATTCTAAGCACTTCGTTATCGTAGGAACCGTCGTCGAAAATGTGATTTGACTTTACAAAACTAAATCGTGTTTAAAGATATTAGAATATAATTTTTGTGAGCATTGAATAATCTAAATAAAATGATATTAACCCAAGAACATAATTTAAACCTACAGTTTCATGATCTTGCGACTAGTATTCTGTTAATTTATCCACAGATATTGTGAGAGTATCTCACAATAAGCTTTACTATGAGCAGCTCTATACTTTGAATACCTAGACAACTTAATTGGAGACTTTGTTTAATTCAAGTTAATGCGTGACTACATATAAAGAAGTTCAATGCGTGACGACTACACATACAGAATAATCAATTTATCACTCAATTATTTCGATAAATTTCTTTGTTCTTTGGCTTACATTTGGTGAAATCTCATTGGGGCGTGACTACGTGTATCTTCGATGGAGATGGATAGCTGGAAAATGGCTCTTTCATGTCCGAAGACAAATCGAAGTTTAATGTTGAATTTGCATGACAGAATAACGTCAAAAGTAACTCTATTACTTGATATATAGCGTGTTCAGTTAGAAAAAAAATGTTCATCGAATTTTTCAGTACTTTATAAACTAGCTAAGAACGGGAGTAGAATACTAACCAAGTGTGTGTGGTTGAAAGAATAATTAAAAATTGATTAAAATAGTTATTTGAAAACACCTTCTGGGGAATTATGATAAGACAATATATCTGTGCATGTTTAATAAAGGCGTATATTTAGAAACTATTTCATTGTTATGCAGTTATCATATAGTCATCCTCCTCGTACAAACAATACATAGAACAAAACCATGGACAACTTGAACTACAACAACTCCGGATGTCACGAATAGAGGAAAATGTTCTCAGAAATTTTTCAATAAAGTGTTGATTAAAGTGTTCAAATTAGCTGCACGTTCAAATTTGATATATAATTAAAATATTTTATTTTAATGGTTTGAAAATATCGATAAAAGTCACGTCATAAAGAATATTTTCAAAAATTAGATTCATACAGAATAAACATATACGAGCTTCATATAGACCTCGCACAGACCTAATTTCATAAAATGTAATTACATTTATTCTGAAATACTACTAAACCACTGTAAAATATCCATGAAAATATTTTGCAATAATTTTATAATGCTTTTAAGTACTACATTGCAACAAACTAAATGTTTTAAAAAGCCAATTATTATTATAAAGCATATAAATGACTATTACCTAGCTATTTAGCGGGAAATATTTTATTAAATTATTTTTCATCCTTTTACAATGCACTAAAGCATCAACATTAATTTAATGCAAGGCAGCGTGTGTAATCCAAAAACGGAAAAATAGCATCAAAAATCAAAATTGCGCAAATATAATATCTGATTCACGACTAAATTTAAAGCCATCGTCTGTTAAGTTCTTAGCCATTAACTTCAGTTTCCATTTAAAATGATCCATGTACGACATGAAATGTTATGCAAATTTATCCCCAGGGAAGTTAAATGCTCCTAAATACTTTAATCCATTACATTATTCAGATTCAAGAGCTTTATTATACACTAAACGGCTTTCATTTATCAAAATTACTGTATTGCCATTTTTTATCTTTTTTTCTAAAAACATGTCGTTATTCTTTCAGGTCGCCTGCTATTCGGGAGAAAAATGCTCCAACCAGACGTCAAATAACAAAGAAAATTCCAACTCTGTGTCCATCGTCATTCAGAGCGGAGATGAAATACTGTGAGTAGTGGTCGTTCGTCTTTCCTGTTTTGGAACGCTTTTAACTCTTTTTGATATGCTTGTTTTTCGTTCTTTTTTTTTATTTAATGGCGCAGCTTGTTTTGAAAAGAACAATGTACGATAAATATCCTTGTTCGAGGAAACATTGATTAAAGAATGCAGACATATAGTGTGACCTAGATAATGTAATCTAAATGCAGTTTTACGTGACATAGCTGCGATTAAACAATGAAACCACTTGGAGCAAATATGGATAATTTAAAGAATAAAATAAAATATGATCTCTCTAGATTCATTCACTAGATTTGAAACGACAAAATGTGATAACTCTAGATTCATTCTCCATGTACGATAAATACCCTTGTTTGAGAAAACATTGATTAAAGAATACTGTTTGTTCACAATAGTGTAACTTAGATAATAAAATTTAAAGGAAGTTCTACGTTATATAGTTGCGAATCTAAAATGAAACCATTTGGAGCAAATGTGGGTAATTTAAAGAGTAAAATAAAATGCGATTTCTCTAGATTTATTCACCAATTGAAAATATACCCTATACTTCCGAAAAAATAAACTTGAAACAGAGACGTTTAGTATAGTTAAAACACCAAACCTTCTCGAAGCAATATAGTTCATCTATTATGTTAATAATGAACCAGAGAGCTCAATCATGCATAAAGCATTGATTATGAAACACTTTCCAACTAAAATGCAATTTTATTTCAGCATCTCTAAAATGCGATACATTCACACTCATTTTTGAAATTAGAACAGTGCTACAATAATTTGTTATACTTGGAAACTTAAAACTCATCAAAAATGGCAATGATGTAAATCGTCTGCTTCTCTAAGTAAAATTAATGAATATCTCGTTCATATCACTTATGTTCTAGGCTCCAGAGTTAAATAATTTCGCGGCATAAAAATTCAGCAATTCTTTAACAACTCACCTTACAATCGCTTAATTTGTTTACATTCTGCATGCGTTAAAATTTGGCTTCGTTGTAGAAATAATCATAGTGATCATTTAAAATGAAAAATATTCCAATTGCGTTGGCCCAGAATTTAGATATACAGATAGCAACAATAAAGCGATTTTTTGACGGATGCAGCACTATATATATATATATATATATATATATATTTGAACGGTCTCTAAAAATCACGATTTTTACACAGCGAAAATAAAATGCATGCCCTTTATTTTGCAATGAGTCACGTGATCTGTCCATATATCATCGGTGTGATTATTATTTTAGTTTTTTAAACTACATATTTTACTCAAATTTCTTTATACATTTTATGTAATAATTTGGATATTTCCTAAAATTTGCAAAGCAATTTCGGAATTTGAACTCCGCCTAAAAAATGTTTAAAAAATTAGTTCCCATAAGGTTCAATGTATTTCATTTCTTCAATCCGGGATAAATCTGAAACAAATTGGGTGATATTATTCATTTTCATTCCCGTATGTCCCACAGACCGTCTCAACAGCATATTAAAATTTCATTTTCATAAATTAATTTCTACGACAATTATCTTGCGAACGGACAGACAGACAGAATTGACAAAGTAATAAACTTTTTCAACTATGTTATAAAGTGTTAAAAATGAAAAAAATATATATGTACCAAAAATATTCTGTAAATATTTTGTAAATAAAATATCATTTCATAGCCCACATATTACATTCAGCCCACATATTACATCAAGAAAGTTGCATCCATTGAGGACGCAGCAAATTAAAATAGACCTACAGACCGAATAAACATTGAGGACGCAGCAAATTAAAATAGACACATAGACCTACAGACAGAATAAACAAAGTCATAAACACTTCATAGCTATATTGGAAAGTGTTAAAAACTAAAAGTTTGTATATAAAATGTACTGAACTGACAGACTGAGTGAGAAGGTGATGATATATCAAAACAAGAAAGATCAATCATGTATAAGCATTGATTATGAAACACTTTCCAACTGAAATGCAATTTCATTTAAAAAATTTTAAAATGTGATATATTCAGTGGTGATATCTTTTACATTATCACAGTACTACAGTAATTTATTATACTTAAATACTTAAAACTGTATCGAAATATAAATCATCTGATTCTCTATGCAAAATCAATGAATATTTCGTTTATATAACCTGTATTCCAGACTCCAGAGCTAAATAATTTTGTGTGAAAAAAAATCAGCAATTCTTATGTAACTCACCTTACAATCGCTTCAGATATTTGCATTCTGCATAAGTTAAAATTAGGCTTCGTTGAAGAAATAATAAAAGTTTAGGGATCATTTAAAATCACATCTATTGTAATTGCATAGGCACAGAATTTAGATACACAGATAATACACAGATACGCAGATAATATATGTGTGTGTGTGTGTGTATGTATTCAAAGTATTGGAATCGTGCCGAAGATTGGAACTCGAATATTCGAAGGATCTACACGTTTTGGGACTTCTAGAACACGAAAAAACTATTTTTAGGAAGACGTCTGTGTATGTAAGAATGTATCTGTGTATGTTTCTGTGTGTATGCGAGGATAGTACATCCACTCTAATTGAAAAACTAATGTACTGAATTTCATAAAATTTGGTAGGTATGTTTTTTGTGGGAAATCCTGATGTTCATTAGATTATAGTACGATTCGTAATAAAGGAATCTGCCTTCTTTGCGAAATGACCGGCAGAAAGTGTCTTTATCCACTCTAGCTAAAAACTAATGGAACAAATTTAACAAAATTTGGTGTATAATATTTCAATGACCTACAAGTGATTTATATACCGAATTTAACAAAATTTGGTACATTAATCATTTGTAGGTTATTCTATTACGATTCAGGAAAAAGGAACGGGCTATTTTTGCGAAATGGTCCGCAAAAATCGTTAAATATAAAAATGAAGGACTACGTGTGCTCAATTATATCAATTAAATTCCTATTTTATACGTGATTTTTGACAACAAAAAGAATAAGCTAACCCCATTACTCTAAGACTAGCCGTTCTTGAGATATTCTAGTTTTTTCGCGTTTTCGCTACGCCACCTTTGACCTAAGTCCAGCTATCAAATGAGAACCAAATTTAAGTTTAACGTGCAAATTCAATGTCATTTAAAATACTTATGGCTGTTATTTTGTGCAGATAAACTCAAATTATTATTGAAGAAATAAAGAGAACGTGAATACGAGTCTGCAGGGAAAGACGTGTGCTGCCCACATCAGAATTTTTAACAATATTACAACAATGATTTATAGAAGTGAACGGGGATTATTTGCAGGCCATTTCGAAAAAAATGTATGATCTATATTTAAAGACCCACCAAATTTTTGTAGAATAAAATGTTCAACAAATTTAAGCTGTGTAACCAATTTTAACTCTCTAGGACGTAGGAAAGTGCATTAAAAATGCCATCAAATAAGTATATCATGAAGATATATATAGAATTTTTTAAAAAAAAATTTGAAAAATTGTTGTCTACCAAATTTATTTTAAAATGTGAAGTCTCTCTCATATGCAAAATGATTAAAGTCTTGGAAAGATATTTATTATATAATAATTTCCCTTTTTTCTTTCTGGAGGATATCCCAAAAGTCAGAATTTAATAGAATTTGTTTTTTTCCCTATATTAAATAATTTTTAATTAAAAAACCACTTAACATATTTTACTGAAATTTTTTATATATATTTTATGGGATAATGTGTATATTTCCTAAAAATTTCTAAGCAATTTGTGAATTTTAAATTTGCTTAAAAAATGTTTGAAAAATTAGGTCCCATAGGGGTCAATGTATTTCATTTTTTCAACCCGGGTTCAATAAAAAACTAATTGGGTGATATTATTTATTTATATTCCCATAGGTCCCACAGACCGTCTGATAAACATACTAAAATTTCATTTTGATAAAGTCATTTTTACTGCAGTTATCGTGCTAACGGACAGACAGACAGACAGAATGAACAAAGTCATAAACACTTTTCAACTATGTTGTAAAGTGTTAATTATCAAAAACTGCCATTATAGCTCGAATGTTGTTTTCGACGTCATTTGATCCAGCTCAGCTTCGAAACAACGGAAAAATCAATAATTTCAAAAATTTGATTTAAGGGTAACGGTGCAAAGGACTAGCTAAAATACTCCAAACTTGTTTGCTTAATTATAGAGCCTTTCCACTCTAGCTAGATTCTTGATTTCAGTCCAATTCAATCGGTCTAACCTTCTATAGATCAAAGAAAATTATAATATTTCAAAACAAATTAAGGATGATAATTAAATTATATCAGTGGTTGCTCCAGTTCGATGGAGCCGAAATGGTTTTGCGTGAATAGCATTTTGTAAAATAAATTTCCAGTAAAGTTCAACAGGTTTATTCGATTTTTTCAGATTAATTTACACCTTTTACAGTCTTTCAAAGGACTACAAATTACTGTTTATAATTAGCTATATATGTACTTGAATACATATATTTCCATCTATTTCGCTTCAACCTCACCAATCATTAAACATCTTTAAAATCCATAAGTTTGTTTAACCTCCTAATTTTAATAAACAAAATAAAAGATCGCGTGCTTACGCACCAATTTCACCAGGGAGTAAATAAATAAATTGAGCTACAGTATAATCGTGACATTTTAAATGTTACAGCTTTCCTATCCATTGGAAACAGCAGGTTAAAATACTAAAATATCGAAATAACCTCTATAAATCAATAAATAAATTACACTTTATGCAAAGGATAAGGAAAACTTAATAACGTATATAAGCACAAATAAAATGATAATGCAGCATACAGCTGTTTCGAGCTGTTTCGAATTACATTACATAATGAATCGAACAGCTATGCAAAATTAAACTACAAAAAGAAATGCGCTGCTATTCTATTAAACCTATAGTTGCTGTAAATCCTTGCGTGTTTACATAACTTGAAATATTGGATGAACGCTCTAGGATTAGTTTGTGAGTTTTGCAACCGGAACAAAGTCTCCGTTAAAGGAGACAAATTGTCCCGGACTTTGTTGACTTTGAGGCAAAACGGAAGTATCAAACGGAAATATATGCCTTCATGCACGTGACTAACGAAACTGAATTATTCATGCTATTTAGAAAGACCGTAGCATTTATAGTATTCATACGGAAAGAACCCCCCCTATAGGAAGAATTCTCAAAGTTAATTTCACACCCTTATTGCAGATAATAGCATTCATGGATGGGATTTTAATGTATTTTGCCCTTTTCGATATGGAATAGACAATATCTGTGAGGAAAGTTGCATACTTATATGGAAACCGAGAAATTCAATCCTACCCCGTAGCCGGTTTCAAATTTCTCCAAAATTGAACTCAAGCTACACGAATATTTAATAGATAAGTTCATGCTAGAAGAATTCGTTGGAGATAACACCATCTATAATTTTGCGCTTCCTGTATGCTAATCGCCTTGAAATGACCGATTTGTCGATTTCCATATAGGATCGTGGTATTTAAAATATTTTCTGCTGCCATTACAGATAAACTGGTCCGTGGATGCCGTTATCTGCAATAAGAGCTTGATCCTACCGTCTAATGTTGAGAAACTTTTGGCATGTCTTTCTTTTTGACCTACGTCTTTTAACCTATGTCTTGTTAAAGGTTAAGTAACAACATAAGTTGTAACATTCTTCATTTTAGTAACGCAAAGACCCTTAAAATATATTTGAATTATTTGATGTCATATTATACTTTATAACTATGCGATAGGCCAATCAATACTTAATTTCAAATAATTATTCACTTGATGTTCTTGTCTTGATAGAGCACACCAGAAATAAAATGAATAAGTAAAATACCAGAAATTTGAAAATCCAAGAATAATGTAAACCTAAAACAGTTTTCACCGTCTTCACCATATGTGGTATTTTCCTCATATATTGAAGTGTTTTGCGACACCAAAATGTAACAAAGTACAGTAGCAATAGATATGGAATATGAGGCAACACACATTTTTCACATGAATTCATATTGCATATTATTTAGTTCCCTTAAAAAAAATTAGTATCTATATAGAAAAATGTATTTTTATCACCTTTATTCTTTTTAAATTAGTCCAATTACCAACGAGGTTAGTGACGACGATATATGTTACGTATTTAGGTGATTTGTGTTACTGTGTGTTATTTTTAAAAACTTTTCTGTCCATAATGTATTTCAAATTGTCATTTTCCAATAAACTACCAACATTGTTTCGGGAACTATAATATATTTTTTCAATATTTAATACAATGAAACTTTTATATATTCAATAATTTGTATTCTAATCTAGGAAATTATCAAAAAATCTGTAAATTTCTAGATTTGTACATTATGTATCTATACATACAATATCATACCCATACATGCATTCATTTTTGAGTTATGATACACACATATACATACATACAGTCCGACATTCTTTCAAAAATGTTCATAATGTTCTGGGAACATACGAAAATGTTTTTTCCAAATAATATAAATTTAGAAAATGTATACATTTCAAAATACATTAATTCAGAAGAGGAAATTATACATATATATATATATATATAATATATATATATATATATATATATATATATATATATATATATATATATATATATATATATATATAATATATATATATATATATATATATATATATATATATATATATATATATATATATATATATATATATATATATATATACGTGTATATATATACGTATATATATATTATATATATATATATATATATATATATATATATATATATATATATATATATATATATAATATATATATATATATATATATATATATATATATATATATATATATATATATATATATACGTGTATATATATACGTATATATATATTTATATATATATATATATATATATATATATATATATAAATATAAGTTTAAAAATATTTAAAAAATACTTTCTACACAACGGCACATAAAAACAAAAATGTGTATTTTTTTAAGAAATTTGTCAAATTGAACTTTTTTTTTATAAAATTACAAAAACAAGTATAGTTCATTTTTATTTACAAATATTTACATTTATATATTTTTATCCCAGATAAGTCAGCTGGTAGAATGTAAACAATCCATGACACATGATTTTACTATCCCTATCCGTATCAGGTTATTGGAATTTTCAAAGTTTATTCACAATAAAAGCAGAAAGAACAAACCAGCCTTTGACGACCTCCTTAATCACCCTGGAGCAAAATAAAAAAAAATAAAAATATTATATTCTCATTTTCCGACATCGAAACTTAATTACGTTGGAGGACGAGTAAAGTTGAGTTGTCGGTGATTTGCATGATAAAAATACACCAGTACCACTACTCCTTTAGAGAGACCATTGAAAAAAGCTGTTTTGAACTCAAGAGAGTGTTCTGAATGTTTCCATGCAGTGAAATACAAATGAGAAGGGAGTTATTTGAATTGCAAATTGAGAGTTGGGCAATTACTTATATCTGTATTTCTCTTTCGTGTAGGGTACAAAAAGAAACTGTATTGCAGGTCTAAAATGCCTGCATAAAAAAAGTTACATGTGAAGGATATATTTTAAAAGTGAATAGTGAATATTTTATTTACTTTTTAAAATAGCTTTGATTGACTAAGTTTCATACATACATAGTTCCTAGAAAAATCCTTACGTACCCCAATAAGGGAAGGTACCTGAGTGTACACGTTAAGTCTGTCTATGGTTAACCACGCTTGATCCAATTAACGTGATTGCAGCACCCCTAGCGAAGGATTTAAAAGTTACGATAAAAAACTCGGCACCAAACCAAAATAGTCTAAAGACAAGACAATTACAACGTTGCATAGATTTGCCTTTTTATTATAAATCGTCACTAATAATTTACGAAGCATGTACACGAAATGCAATGTTTTCCTGTAAAAATATTACATAATCAGGGCCTCTAATATAATGAAACCTACAATGTTTGTCAAAGTACACTGTAATATTATTTCTGTAATTAAAAATATGTATTGTTATTGTCGAAGGATAGTTTTCGTCAGGTTCTCCACTACATTTCTGTTATGCGAACGGCCCTACCGTGCTGATAACACCGGTTCTCGTTAGATCACCGAAGTCAAGCAGCATTGGGCGCGGTTAGTACTTGGGTGGGTGACCACCTGGAAACACCGCGTACTGTTAGCACATTTCTGGCGCGGCAGTCCGGTGGTGTGCGCGCTGGATTTACAAGCTGCCACAACTGCCGCAGTGTTCATGCTGAGTACGATCATGTTAAGCATGTGAGTCCGTAAGTCCTTGCGAGAGGTTGGTGGTAGGGGAAGGAGGGCACGGTCCCTGTGGATGCCTCCCCCACTGGGTTCCGGTTTAAATTGGGTGGCACTTCCCGAACGTCCAAACAGTTACCTTACACATTTCTGTTAGGTCGGACGGGCTGGGTCTCAACAATAACTACATTTCTGTTAATGTAATTGTTTATTGAGTTAATAAAAGTGATTTCAGCACCCCTAGCGGAGGATTTAAAAGTTAAGATAACAAACTCGGCAACAACCCGAAATAGTCTAAACACAAGACAATTACAACATTGCATAGTTTTGCCTTTTTTAGTATACATCGTCACCACTAATTTACGAAACATGTACACGAAATGCAATGTTTCCCTGTAAAAATATTGCTTAATCAGGGTCTCTAATATAGTGAAACCTACAATATTTGTCAAAGTACACGGTAATATTCTTTCTGTAATTAAAAATATGCATTGTAATTGTCGAAGGATGTTTGTAGTCAGGCTCCCCACTACATTTCTGTTAATGTAATTGTTTATTGGGTTATTCCTGTACAGAACAACCATTCGCCAATAACCCTTTTGTATCAAATAAATACATTCTGTGACAGTTTCATTGTCGATTCCATGGAGTTAGAAAGAAGGAGATGGCACTCCTATGAATGAAACGTTTGAAAATGCCATAATACTTTGATAATTATATCTAGGTACCGATAATGTTAGTATAGTAGCTATTATTGTCAGATTGACACAACAGGAAAGGCATTGCATTTAGTACATGTATTACTTTCCTTATATATATAAGGTATACATAAGGTTCCCTATATACATAAGGAAAGTATAGTGACGGGGTGGAAAATTCGAATTCAAGTTTTCGACGGGAGAGCACGTTTCAAGCATCCCTGATCACGAATCAAATATTTTTGAGGTGATGTCTGTGTGTGTGTGTGTGTGTGTGTCAGTGAGTCTGTGGAGACGATAACTGATGAACGAATGGACCGATTTGGACGAAATTTGGTACAAAAAATCACAATCCATGAATACTGGAAGTCTATTGTTTTTATACGCAATCGAATGTTCAGAACTCCCCTAAATTTCTGAGTGAAATTTTGAAAAAATCATTAAAAAATTAAAACCTTTAATAAAGTTACACAAATAGACTTTTCTTTTGTAATTTTTCATTAGAAAACGATTGACAAAAATTTTAGAACGCTAGCATGAACCGTTCTCGAGATATTGTACATTTTTTAAAAGAATAATCAAAAAATTTTGTAAAATAAAAAAAAGTATTACCTATTGAGAAACATGTTCACTTTTCATATGTAATATCATGCGATAAATTGGGTGACATCATTCTCGTGGATTTAGCTCGCTCCATTCATGAAAACAGATACTTTCAGTAATACGTTTGTTTTTGAATGCCAATAGCCATTTATCTGCTGTAAGAATAACTTATTTCTCCATCTATAACGCTTAGCGAGATTTTGGCGAGGAATTTGGTGGAAGGTCGCCAACTTGGCGACTTGTTTAGATGTTGCAAAATTAACGAAAAACTCGCCAAATGGATAACAAGAAAGATCAATCATGCTTAAAGCATTGATTATGAAACACTTTCCTACTTCAATGCAATTTTATTTAAAAAAGTCGAAAATGCAATACATTCCGCGGTAATATTTTAAAACTTATCACAATACTACATTGATTTATTATATTTGAAAACTTAAACCTTCATTGAAAAAAATGAACTTCATTCAAATGACTGCATTGAAATTTAAATTGCCTGGTTTAAATATCTCTAAAATGCAATACATTCCACGGTAATATTTTTAAAACTATCATAATACTACGATAATTTATTATATTTGAAAACTTCAACGAAAACAACCGAAATAAATTCAAATGACGTCATAGAAAAAATAACACGCCTGGATCTCTCTATAAAAGCAGGATTTCATTCATTTCATTCATCACAATACTATAATAATTTATTTTATTTAAAAATTAAGACCATGGAGCTACAATTCATAAACTCTATGCTTAAAACTTCATCGAAAAAAATCGTCCTTCTGTTTATAAAATCAATTAATATTTCATTCATATCAGCCATGCAGACTCCATGGACTGAATTATTTTGTGTTAAAGAAATACAGTAATTCTAATACAACTCATTCTACATATTTTGCTGTTTACATTTTACATAGGTGAAAAATAGGCTTAGTTGTAGAAATAATCAAATTTGAATGAGAATTTAAACTGAAATATATTGTCATTGTGTTGTTTTAGTATGCAGATGCACAGAATTTAAGCAAAAAAAAAAATAGTTTTAGGACGGATACAACACTCAATATGAATTAAAAAGAACTTTAAAAAATCACGATTTTGAAACAAGATGGATGCTATATATCATTTTGAAGTGGGTCATGTGATCGTTTCATGTCATGGTCACGTGATCGTCATTTTCGAAGCAATTTGTGAATTTTAAATCCGCTTAAAAAATGTTTGAAAAATTAGGTCCCATAGGGCTCAATGTATTTCATTTTTTCAACCCGGGTTCAATCCAAAACTAATTGGGTGATATTATTCATTTATATTCCCATAGGTCCTACAGACCGTCTGAACAACATACTAAAATTTCATTTTGATTAAGTCATTTTTACGGCAGTTATCGTGCTAACGGACAGACAGACAGACAGAATGAACAAAGTCATAAACACTTTTCAACTTTGTTGTAAAGTGTTAAAAATGAGGCTAAATCAATGAAAATGACGACTCATTGACGGAAATTCAATATCTTGGAAAGAATATATCTACTATAAGAATAACCTATTGTTTTTACTGTTAAAGTAGTAAATTCATTGCATAAGGAAAGTCATGTGTTGCCCACATCAGATTTTTTTTTATTATTTTTAAATTAAGAGTTGTGTGATTATGAGTGTAATTAACCAGTACATTTTTTCATAGTGGTAAGATAGAGTGCAGAATGTAGGAAAATAAAACTGAATTGGAAGGTAAAATGACATTGAATAAGTAGAAATAATCTTTATTGTTTCGGATCAACTTTGCATTGTACTAATAATTTATTATTACAAAATTGGAAGTTTAAATAAATATTTTAGGCCTTTCACCATAGAAAAACGTACAGTTCAGTGCTACTTATCTTATCCCAACACCACCTAAATTATTATCTCAAACGATATTGATGTTTGCTTAATATGAAGTTTTAATTCCTTACTTTTACCTCCATGGTCGATTCCTACTCATAACACAATGTTCTACAACTTTATAATTGAATTTTTTTCATTTATCTTGCTTTGTTGCCGAGTTTTTTAAACTCTTAAAATTATCCACTAGTGGCGCTGCAATCCATTTTATTCGATCGGACATAGTCGCTTTACTATAGATAGACCTAACGTCTCCTTTTAACGTCATGATCCTTTCCTTACAAAATTATTGAGGTGTTTAACGCCTTTTGTATCAAACCTGTACCTGCATGTTTGAATTTCTAAATACGATAATAGTATCACTTAGACTTTATTAAATACACAAGAATATATATATATATATATATATATATATATATATATATATATATATATATATATATATATATATATATATATATATATATATTCAAATGGCCAGGCACTTGATCTTCGTCATTCGTCTTTATTACAGCGGCCAGGATGTGAACCATTTAGCTGCCCACAGACGTTGCCCCAGGCGCACCAGAGGGGGACGGATCACATTGCGCCCACAACACAAACATCCATGTCTTAAGCCCGCCACACACCGGGAGTATTGTTACCAGACAGCGGAATTTATCAAAGGACGAGCTTTAAGTTTCCCTGTATGTGGTGGTGAACGCAGGGAAACATTTTCCGTCGTTTTGCTTGATAATTAGATGGTCTGCGGGGGGCCATGCGGTTGAAGGGTTGTATGTTTACTGACCGTTTGGCAGAGACTTATTTTTCTTTGGCGTATTTTCTTCTTTCAGAATCCTTTGGCGTCTTTTTTCGTCGGGGATAAAAAAATACTCATTTAGCTAAAATATTTTTGCTTCGGTAAACAGCAGCGAAAATATTTAGCTAAAATATTTTTGCTTCGGTAAACAGCAGCGAAAATAAGTAAAGTTCTTAAATAATTCTAGTAGAGTGAAACTTTGCACACTTGTGGTATCGTGGACATAACCGAATTGAACTTCCCCCCCCCAATTTCCGAATGAAATTTTGAAAAAATATTACTTATAATTTTATGAGCTATTGATTAAGATGAAAAATAAATTGAAAAGGAATGCATATCATTTCAATCCGTCCTTTTTTAATTTCTATACAGTTATTTTGGGCATTATTTTTTACTCAACTTTTTCGAAAAATCATACATTAACCATCGAATTTTGAAAATCCACTTTTTCAAGCCGCTCCTTAAAAACTGCATTTTTACCCAGAAAAGGAAGGGAGAGGTTATTAGGTGTTTCACTCTCTCTCATTATGGAAAAATTACATTAGAGTTATCCAAAGGAGTCCATATTGTAAAACAAACCCTTTTTACCAGATGATAGGTGTGTGTGAGTCCGTGAGTCTGTGGAGACGATATCTCACAAACGAATGGATACGAAATTTGATACAAAAACTACAATCAGTGATTACTATAAGTCTCTTGATTTTAAAAACGTAATCAAATGTTAGGAAGACTCCCCCCCCCCCCCCCAATTTTCGAATGAAAAAAATTATCAAAAATCGGAACCTTCAATAGTATTTATTACATGAATAACCATTTCTTATGTCATTTTTAATTAGTAAACGATTGACACAAACTTTAAAACGCTAGCACAAACCTGTCTTGAATTACTGTGCTTTTTCTTAAATAAATGTATTAAAAATCACATATAATAAAGAGTATTAAATATTACGAAATACGTTCACTTTTCATATGTAATATCATGCGATAAAATTGTGAACATCATATATATATATATATATATATATATATATATATATATATATATATATATATGCATTATACAAATGTAATGCAATTTAGTATACTACTATACTACTAAATAAATAATAGTATATTTTGTTATACTGTGTACTACTATTTGTTATACTACTAAATAAAGAATAGCGCTAAGCTGCCGACTTCAATCAAATCGAATACAAACATAGCTAACCAAATGGAAAATTGAGGCATAAAGCATGCGTGGGGGTCACCCCCCCCCCTCCTCCAGCCAAATTGTTGTATCTTACTCTTCATTTTGTATTGTATTCCAATTTTCAAATTTGGTTATCTATATATATATATATGTGTGTGTGTGTGTGTGTGTGTGTGTTGTAGATATGTGTGTATGTTGTAGCAATAGTGCATAGATTTTCATTGTCCGTTTAAATAGAGAATTAAGTATTTGAAATATATAATACCCTTTTTACATTTTCCCACTGCATAAACTAGCTCCAATCACCAGACACATTTAAGAAGAGAGGAAGATGGTGTCTTTTCTGCCTTTAGGTGCTCGTTAAAAAATTGCTTCCGGCACCTTTTCAAGAACAGAGAAACAGGTGGATAAAGTATGTGTCTGAATAAGCGCGAGAAACAAATATTTATGGCATATGCAAATAAATAACAGTCACATATGAGTGCGATTGAAACTCACCACAAAAAGCAGCAACCAAAGTTATTATTTATCACTCTTTGGCGATAACCCGCCAAATCAGCACACTTCCACTCTGTCACTTTCTCGGATCTTTCAAGATTGATGACTTCGGGAGTCTACGGAGGGCGACAGACCCCCTGTACTTCCCGTATCGTCTGGAAATAAAACTCGTCTCTTTATTCTCCAATGTATTGGGGGCTTGACGTGGGGCTCGAACCCACAACGTGGCGATCGAGCGATTGTTACGGAAACGCTTGCCTTGACCACTCGACAACCACGTCGGTATACACAAGAATATTATTCATGATCAATATGATTGTTGATATGATATTTATCAGTCATTTGTGTAAGAAACAACTATTTCTCCAGATGTCAGTAGGCAGAGCTTAGATGATGACTGATATGGATTCAGCATCAAATTCTAGAGAGGATAGTGAGAGAGGTTTATTATGGATTTTTATTTCCGGTTTAAAAGATGCCAGTTCCGGTTTTTCTGAAAATTCGTATAACTGTATGAAATAAATATATAAAAGAGACCATAACCAAAAATGCTCAACAGTTACGTCAAAAATGAAGTGTATATACCATTTGCTACCACCTGAAGTCTCCTTCACTTCTTTTTAACACTTTACAGCAAAGTTGAAAAGTGTTTAGGACTTTGTTCATTCTGTCTGTCTGTCTGTCCGTTAGCACGATAACTGCAGTAAAAATGACTTTATCAAAATGAAATTTTAGTATGTTGTTCAGACGGTCTGTGGGAACTATGGGAATATAAATGAATAATATCCCTCAATTAGTTTTGGATTGAACCCGAGTTCAAAAAATGAAATACATAGAACCCAATGCGACCTAATTTTTCAAACATTTTTTCAGCGGATTTAAAATTCACGAATTGCTTCGAAAGTTTTAGGAAATATTCAAATTATCCCATAAAAAATATAGAAAAAAAATTCAGCAAAATATATTCAGTAGTTTTTTAAATAAAAATAAAAATAATAATTACACCTTTCATATGAAGCAAACACGTGACCCTTATATGAAGCAATCACGTGACCCTTATATGAAGCAATCACGTGACCCACTTCAAAATAATATATGGCATCCATCTTGTGTTAAAATCATGATTTTTAAAGTTCTTTTTTATTCATATTCAGTATTGTATCAATCCTAAAACCACTTTATTTTTGCTTAAATTCTGTGCATCTACATACTGAAACAACGCAATTACAATATATTTGAGTTTAAAGAATAATCCAACGTTGATTATTTCTACAACGATGCCTAATTTTCACTTATGGAAATGTAAATACCAAAAGATGTAGAATGAGTTGTACAAGAATTGCTGCATTTCTTTAACGCAACATTATTTAACTCATGGCGTCTCCAATATAGCTGATATGAATGAAATATTAATTGATTTTACACAGAGAAGGGCGATTTTTTCAATGAAGTTTTAAGCGTAGAGTTTAATTACTTGTACCTCCATGGTCTTAAGTTCTTAAATAAAACAAATTATTATAGTATTGTGATGAATGAAATTAATGGAAAAATGTTTATGAATGAAATGCTGCTTTTATAGAAAGAGCCAGGCGTGTAATATTTCGATGACGTCATTTGAATAAATTTCATTTGTTTTCGATGAAGTTTTGAAATATAATAAATTATTGTAGTATTATGATAGTTTAAAAATATTACCGAGGAACGTATCGCATTTTAGAGATGTTTAAACCAGGCAATTTATTATTTGAATGACGTTCATTTCTTTCGATGAAGTTTTAAGTTTTCAAATATAATAAATTAATGTATTATTGTGATAATTTTTAAAATATTACCTAGGAATGTATCGCATTTTATAGATGTTAAATAAAATTTCATTGAAGTTAGAAAGTGTTTCATTATCAATGCTTTATGCATGATTGAACTTTCTTGTTTATGTTATTATTTACTCACAAATCAGAAATTATTTAATTTATAATGAAAGTCATGTGGTGGACACATTAAATCTTTACTCTTGTGGCTTCCAATGTGGTAATTTAATAGGTTTCTTGCAAAGGGTTACCATCTTTTTTGTTACAATGTATTAAAAGCAAAACTTATCGTTTCACTACTCAATCTATTTGTCGCCAGATGGCCGGATTATAAAACGCTGTTTTATTATCTTATACTTTTCTGAAGTTTTAAGAATATTCAGATGAGTTTCTCATCTATCACCAATAAGGGAAAAAAACCGGGAAAACTTTCATAAACCGCTTTGTTGATACTCTTAAAGTTTTCTTTAACCTTCACTTATGTAGTATTTTAATGCTAATATTAGGATTTTTAACAAAAATAACATTAACTGCAGCAGCTGTTTATAAAAAGATAATTTAGATTCAGTCATTCACATTATAATTCAAAGGAATGAGGAAACGTGTTTCACAAAGCTTGGATGAAAATGGTTCCTTTACTTGAGGGGAAAATCGAAATATTTTATCACCAGAATTTTAATATCCTTCTGAATATCTGAAATTTTTATGAATGGCAAGACATTCAAATATTAAAATATTAATAAGAGTTATTTTATTCGCAAATTTTAATATGATACTTTATTTTTTTACTTTCCCTACAATACATGGTAATGTATACGGAAAGTATTGGAATCATGCCGAAAATCGCAACTCGCGTTTTCAACCGATCTACACGTTTCGAGACCTCTAGAATACGAAAAAACTATTATTAGCGTGACGTCTGTGTGTGTGTCTGTGTGTCTGTCTGTCTGTACAGATTTTGTATCCACTCCAACTCGAAAACTAATAGACCGAATTTCACAAAATTTGGTAGGTAAGTCACTTGTGGGCGAATCTGGTGCTCATTAGCTTTGGGTACGATTCGGGATAACAGAACCCGTCTTTTTTTGCGAGATGGCTCTTCACAAGATTGTATACAATCTAGCTGAAAAACTAATGGACCGAATTTCACAAAATTCGGTATACAAGTCACATGTAGGCCACCCTGGTGCTGATTATATTTTGGTATGATTCGGAAAAAATAACCTGCCATTTTTGCCCGCAAAAATCGCCAAAATCTAAAATAAAAATCTACGTATGCTTAAATATATCCATTAAATGCTTGTTTAATACGTAATTTTTAACGAAGAAAAGAATAAGATCAACCCTATTACAATAGGACTTGCCGTTCTCGAGATATTGTAGTTTTTTCGTATTTTCTCTGCGCCACCTTTGAAAAGAAGTCCAGTTATCAAATGAGAACGAAAATTGAATTAAAAGTGAATTAAATTTAATTAAAATAAAGAGAATGTGAATATAAGTTCGCAGGGAAAGTCGTGTGCTCCCCACATTAGATTTTTAAGACTTTACAACAAAGTTGAAAAGTGTTTATGACTTTGTTCATTCTGTCTGTCTGTCCGTTAACACGATAACTGCCGTAAAAATGACTTTATCAAAATGAAATTTTAGTATGTTGTTCAGACGGTCTGTGGGACCTATGGGAATATAAATAAGTAATATCACCCAATTAGTTTTTTTTATTGAACCCGGGTTGAAAAAATGAAATATATTGAACCCTATGGGACCTAATTTTTCAAACAATTTTTAAGCAAATTTAAAATTCACAAATTGCTTCGAAATTTTTAGGAAATATTCACATTTTCCCATAAAATATATAAAAAAAAATTCAGTAAAATTTATTAAGTAGTTTTTTAATTAAAAATTATTTAGTATAGGGAAAAAAACAATTTCAATTAAATTCTGACTTTTGGGAAATCCTCCAGAAAGAAAAAAGAGATATATTATATAATAAATATCTTTCAAAGAGTTTAATTATTTTGTATATGAAAGAGGCTACACATTTTAAAATAAATTTGGTAGATAAGAAGTTTTCAAATTTTTTTTTAATTTTATATAACTCTTCATGATATACTTATTTGATGGCATTTTGAATGCACTTTCCTACGTCCTAGAGAGTTAAAATTTGGTACACAGCTTAAATTTGTTGAACATTTTATTTTACAAAAACTTGGTGGATCTTTAAATGTAGATAATACATTTTTTTCGAAATGGCCTGCAAATAATCCCCGTTCACTTCTATAAATCATTTTTGTAATATTGTTAAAAATTCTAATGTGTGCAGCACATGTGTTTCCCTGCAGACTCATATTCACGTTCTCTTTATTTCTTCAATAATAATTTGAGTTTACCTGCACAAAATAACAGCCATAAGTATTTTAAATGACATTGAATTTGCACGTTAAACCTAAATTTGGTTCTCATTTGATAGCTGGACTTATTGCCAAAGGTGGCGTAGCGAAAACGCGAAAAAAGTAGAATATCTCAAGAACGGCTAGTCGTAGAGTAATGGGGTGAGTCCTATTCTTTTTGTTGTCAAAAATCACGTATAAAATAGAAATTTAATTGATATAATTGAGCACACGTAGTCTTTTATTTTTACATTTAACGATTTTTGCGGGCCATTTCGCAAAAATAGCCCGTTTCTTTTTCCCGAATCGTACTAGAATAACCTACAAATGATTTATATACCAAATTTTGCTAAATTAGGTATATAAATCACTTGTAGGTTATTGAAATATTATACACCAAATTTTGTTAAATTTGTTCCATTAGTTTTTAGCTAGAGTGGATAAAAGCAATTTCTGCCGACCATTTCGCAAAGAAGGCCGATTCTTTTATTACGAATCGTACTGTAATCTAATGAACATCAGGGTTTCCCCCAAAAAACATGCTTACCAAATTTTGTGAAGTTCGGTCTATTAGTTTTTCAATAGAGTGGATGTAATATCCTCACAAACACACAGAAACATACACAGATAGACCCTTACACACACAGACGTTTTCCTAAAAATAGTTTTTTCGTGTTCTAGAAGTCCCAAAACGTGTATATCCTTCGAAAATTCGAGTTCCGATCTTCAGCACAATTCCTATACTTTGATTACACACACACACACACACATATATATTTTCTGTGTATCTGTGTATTATCTATGTATCTAAATTCCGTGCCGACACAACTACAATAGTTGTGATTTTAAATGATCCCTAAACATTTATTATTTCTTCAACGAAGCTTAATTTTAACTTATGCAGAATGCAAATATCTCAAGCGATTGTAAGGTGAGTTACATAAGAATTGCTGAATTTTTTTTCACACAAAATTATTTAGCTCTGGAGTCTGGAATAAAAGTTATATGAATGAAATATTCATTGATTTTGCATAGAGAATCAGAGGATTTATACTTCGATACAGTTTTAAATATTTACGTATAGTAAATTACTGTAGCACTGTGATAATGTAAATATATCACCACTGAATGTATCACATTTTAGAAATTTTTAAATGAAATTGCATTTCAGTTGGAAAGTGTTTCATAATCAATGCTTATGCATGATTGATCTTGTTTTTTTATTGGATAAAAGATCACAATATTTGAAGCCTTCTAAATAAATATTGATTCAAAATCAGAAACGAATCATAACTTTTCAACGCCTAAATATTTTGTTCTACGTAAATACAACTCTTAGATATATAATGTTTACAATACATGAAGTTCCTTACATGCAAACACATTTCAATTTTTGGCGGAAAAACAATAAAAAAACTATTCTACAGATGATTTTCTCGATTGCACAGATTTTGATTTGGGTCGAGTAAACCTTAACAAAGCGGAAAAGTTTTATTATGAATTGATCTCACTGTTAAAGATAAAATTTCATGGAAATGTATTGATTTTGCTTAGAAAAAGTAAATTTATAAGTTTGTCGAGTATGACTCATACAAATTTTTAAAAAAATTCTATCCAATTATTTCTGGTTAAAAATACTGATAAAAGCAATTTCTATTTTAGCAATAGTAAGCATCGTTTTAATAACACCAAATTTCAATTACATCGCTGAATTTATCCGAAAAATAACTTGCTCACAGACTTACAAACACCAAGACTCAATTAACGACATCAAAATTCATCCCTGGCTATAATCTAGGCATAAAAGAAAGCTATTATTATAGAAAACTATAAAATATCTAAATTGCGATAACAAGCAGATATACTTTCCAGAGAATCATTCAAATTCATTACCGTATGAGCTAGTTACTGCAGCATTTTTCAGAAAACGCTCCCTAGAACGTGAAGAATTTCTAATGATGAAGTTATGATCGTGTATAAAATGCGCAATAATGACCATTACGAAGCGCATCGTTAAAGATCAATTTAGTTGACACCTGCAAAGACTTTGCTAATGGCTGAGACGGTGAAAAATATTATGTGATAGGTGTTTATATATTTTAAAAGAAGCGTAGTTTGGAAATGAGAATTTTAAGCGAAATATTTAAAAGTGTGTAAATTTTATATTTCAATTATAACAAAATTACCATGGCTTTTTAATTTGTCCAATATGTATTTAGGACATTCTGAGTCAAACATGCTTAAAACTCAGGCGTTTGTTTATTTAGCTAATATAAATTGATACACATATAAAGTAATTATCAGAAACATATATTAATAAAGGTATCACAACTGTCTTATAATTATGAAAACCATATTTGAAATTAAATATTTTTGTAACGAAGCTACATCAAATATACAACGGGAGATAATCATGTGAGTACACGGGTATCTAAAAGTTAAGTATAATCGCTATATATCTGAATATTTCTCGAACCAAAAACCGGAATGTAACACATTTTTATGCAGTGTAATACGGCAATTTAAGTATAACAGAAAAAACAAGTATAAAAAGTGTTCAAGTTCTCTCCATGACCCCCCCCCCCCCATGAACCTTTCCAAGATCAGAACATATCTGCTCCTTGAATGGGAACAGTTACCCCAAACTGCCATAGATGATCTTATTCTTTATACTTCGACGCTATCGTGCATGTGTTTCCAGCAGAGGTCATCACATTCCTTATTGTACAGATCTACACCAATGAACTGTTTTTGCCGCCACTTTGTTGTTTAACTTTTGGATAACGTGCTCTTTTATAAATGCTATCAGTAATTCATTTAACAGTCTTAAAATTATCTTAAAGTTATCAGTCTTAAAATAATTTATTTAACAGTCTTAAAAATGAACATTTTAATTGAAAAATTCACAAAAATAATTGACAAAAACCTAAGTACAAAAATTTCACTGCAAAATACACTAATTTTTGAAATAATTTTCAACCAGTATTTAAAAAAATACACGAAATAATTGACAAACAAAACCTAACAAATAAATATTTTACTGCAAACTATACTATGATTCTCAAAATCCTAAAAATAACATTTATATACATCAAAGAATTGCCAAAAAATGAGAAAACGATAAAAACTTGCTATATATATTGAGTTTGTTGTCGAAACAATTTCATGGAAAGTGAGAGAAAAAAATGTAAACAGACGATTTCAAACAAGTGTGAGATTTGAAAAAAAAAATATACATATAATATATGTATTTGCTGTTTCAGATTATTGGTTGAAACAGAAGATCAATCTGTCGATAGAAATACTACAGGCATGGTAATCATGGCAATCTCAGAGGATTCACACACATGTGATACAGAGGACTCCAAGAAGCTCATACTGGATACAATATGGAAGAATGTCACTCTTAGCGAAAGTACACTGCAAAAAGAGGATAGAAATATATTAGGTATGAAACTCAAATTTTTAAGTGATCTTCGTAAAATAATTTTAGTTCCAACTGATAATCCCGTTTGATTTAAAGAGTTTTGATATTATCAGATATAATTCACGAATTTGATTTAATAAGATCTTGCAAATTCGTCCCTGTAGCTCGACTGTACAGAGTCAGATGGCCAGTTCGGAGATCCAGGGTTCGATTCCCGATTAGGACAGCAAGGCTCTTTACAATTACACCCGTACAAATCAGCACTGTAGGTGAGGTTAAATATGCTGCAGATCTGAAGACCCCAGACCGTGCGACTCACGTAGTGGGTTTAGAGTAGCTAGCTCCACGGCCGGGAAAGGATACCTCCTGCACTCAGGAGGCAACCGAAGGTCTACCATCCCGCCAAACGAACATTTATTTAGATCTAAAAAGATAACAATTGATGAAAAATATTGTGATTAAACAGACAGTTTTACATTATATTTGAACTTGACAAGTACGTCCATTTTTCAAAAATGGGAAAAGGGTTATTGCGAATATAGATAAAAAGATCATTGAAAAATAAAATTTACAAGTGAAAAATAAAATTTACGAGTGAGGCATAGTAACATAATGAAAAATAGATTAAAATTAAAAAAAATAATAACATTTTAAAAGTAAAATTTAGAAAATATATAAAAAGAAAATACATGAAAAGGAAAAAAAATAGGTACATGAAAAACAAAAACAGAAATTTAGAATAAAATTTAGAAAAGAAAAATTGGAAAAAAATACAAATAAAAAGGGTCAAAAGAAAAAACTGAGAAAATAAGAACATTTAACATAGCTGCTTTTTTTTCTAAAGAAAATATGAAGGGAAAACAGTAAGTTCATATAAGTTAATAAGTATCAAATAAAGGGATTCATTGATCCAAATTAATTGAGAGCAGAATCTACTCATAAGCTTAAGTCACTTTATTAGAAATTTCCATGGCAACAAGAATAGTTTTTAATTTTATCTACTGAAGAGGGATTTGAACGAACTTTGGAGAACCAAATTGGTTTATTAGAGGGGGGGGGGTGCAGAGATGAACATTTTTAGAAAAAGGACAATCGAAAATGTAATAGTCAACGTCACCGAATTTATTGCAAATACAGTTAGAGGTGGATTTAATTTTGAAAAAGTATAGGTAATCAAGAAAGGGCCACGACCAGTAAGAAAGTAAATGAGGTATTTATTAAAAATTTGTAAATTAGGATTCACGATAGGGAGGTAAGACAGGAACCTAGCCGGATCACCAGTCCTGGTGGAAATATAATAATTAAAATAATTTTACTAAAGATTAAGGATATGAGATTTACAAAATTTTGAGAGGAGCGAGTAAGGAAAGGAAACAGTAAGAGGGGGATCAGAGATAGCAGCAATTTTGGCATGGTAATCAGCAATTTGATTTCCAGACATATTATTGTGAGCTTCTACCCAAGAAATATTGACAAGGTTTTTGGCAAGGAGAGCTTTGGATTTAATGGAATTAAGATAATTAGATTTATTTCTTATTCAGTTAAGATCTTGAATGGAAGAGAGGCTATCGGGAAAAATATTAACAGGGGTATTATTAGAGGAAGCTCAGTCAATAGCAAAGGAAATAGCGGTAAGTTCGGCTTGAAATACTGTATTCCTGTTGTCAAGTTTATAGGAGAGAACCTTTTCCAGAACATCATGTTTAAAAACAGAGACTGAAAAACCAGTGTTATTGTCAATATTTGAACCATCAGTATATATATTATAAATGGCACAGTCTTTATCCATCCTGCTAACTAAATTTACGGATCATTTAGAGGGGTGAAAATTTGAGAAAGGAACAAGGAAATATGTCGGAGATCTGAAAGTGGTCCTAATACGACAAGTACGGATTCAGTCGACTCCGGAAGATTGAGTGCCAGTTTCAAATTGAGAGGATAACTACCACGCAGGATACTGACCTATGTAAAAATAGTAGTAGCAGGAGGCTTACCTGGGGTAAAAATTGCAGGAGGTGGTTAGTCAGATTGTCAGTTGCCCGACAATGTGATAGTTGATAGTGGAGAATGCAGGATTCACTTAGACGATAAGAGCTTGCCATTACTTCTAAGTAGCTCAACGGTAGAACGTCGGCTTACCAGTTTGGAGATCCAGGGTTCGATTCCGGGTTGGGGCAGTAAAGCTCTTTACAAACTCTTACATTTTATTCTAAGCAACGCCACGTATTAGATTTCTAAATTAAATTTGCAATATATGCTATTTTTAGCTATTTTATTAATGTACACGTTTTCATTTATTCGTATTTTCAGTTTTCGTTCCTTACGAGCAAGACTGCAGCATGGTTTGGAAGTTTCGCATCAAGATACAAGACAACGAGTGCTCAAAAATCAAGGATCAGGCTTTGTGCTCGGGCAAAGGATTCTGCGATAATTTTTCTAACACGGTAAGAAATACACTTTAGAAGTAAAGTTTGCAATATTTTGCGATTTTTAGCCATTTTTTTCCATACGGGGAAATAACTGATGTGCCTATTGTTCTCTGAGTCACTCACAATCCAATAGTTATATCAATCATGAAGTACTAATGTCCATTAGTACTTCATGGTGATTGATGTTTCATGACTACATACATATTTTTTGTCTATAATTATGTTATTTCTACAGTTAAATTCTACATTACACACATCCTGTATTAAATTCTACATTATGTAAGTATGTAGTTGAATTCTACATTAATTCCTGTAGTTAAATTGTCCGTTATATAACTCCTATAGTAAATTTCTTAATTATATAATTCTGTAGTTAGATTCCGTATTCTATAGTTTAACTCTACATTATATAATTTTATAGTAAATTTCTTTATGATTAAACTCTACATTATTTAATTTTATAGTTCCATTTTACATTATATAAGTTAAAGTGTACATCATATAATTCTGTAGTTAAATTTTATATTAAATAATTCTGTAGTTACATTTTGCATTATATAATTCTGTAGTTAAATTTTACATTATATAATTCTCTACTTAAATTTTACATTACATAATTATATAGTTAAATTTTGCATTATATAATTATAGTTAAATTTCACATTATATAATTCCTGTAAATAAATTCGACATTAAATAATTTGTGTAATAAAATTTCATCACCGATTCCTAACTGCATTTAAAATTTTCAACAGACTTCACTGAAAAATGTAAAATTATCGTTTATCCATCTTTCAAAATAACACACAATGTCACATATTTCTGCTGGATGCAATGTTTACTTCAGACTTAACTCCAATACTAATATATTATATTAATATAAGATTGCATGGTAATTTTATTAAGAAATAGAAATCAAAGTAAACACAGAAAAAGTATGCAACGATATTTTATACAAAAAATATCTAGAATTAAGTTTTTTTTAATTATTCACCGACTAGCTAGCCGGCCATTTTTGTCTGTCCTTTGATAAATTTATTTCAACTCCTAATGGAGTACAGTCTTTTAAAATAGAAAAACGTGTATTCTAATCATGGAAATAACAAGATATATCCAGTTCATTATTTTACTTAAAGTAGCTACTCAGAAAATTTCATAGCGATACAATCGCTATGAAATTCCTGAGTTCTTGTGTCCACCCCACCCCACCCAAACCCTTTGAACGCACAGACGGACGGACATTTTTCCGAATATGTTCTAAATATGTTCAAGAATTAAAACGTGCATTTTTGTCAACATCTCGAATTCGAAAAAAACATTACTTTCTCTACTAACAAAATTTATGTGTTTTATAAAGCATAAGCGGAAATGTACTTCTACCAGAAAAAAAATCTGATGTGGGCAGCACATGACTTTCCCTATATAATGCAATAAATTTACAACTTTTACAGTTTAAAAAAATGTCATTCTTACATTCTTTCCGTGATATTGAATTTTCTT
Organism: Amaurobius ferox; assembly: GCA_951213105.1. NCBI lineage: Eukaryota > Metazoa > Arthropoda > Arachnida > Araneae > Amaurobiidae > Amaurobius > Amaurobius ferox. The sequence continues at coordinate 128,568,547 of OX578136.1, forward strand.
CAATTAGCCGTCATTTTCATTGATTTAGAGTCATTTTTATTGATTTGGCGAGATTTTCGTTAATTTAGAAACATTTAAAAATGTCGCCAAGTTGGCGATATTCCGTCAAATTCGTCGCCAAAATCTCGCCAAGCCTTATGGACGGAGAAATAAATTATTCTTACAGCAGATAAATGACTATTGGCGCTCAAATACAAAAGTATTACTCAAAGTATCTTTTCTCGTGAATGGAACGAGTTAGATCCACGATAATAATGTCACCCCATGTATCGCATGATATTACATATGAAAAGTGAACATGTTTCTTAACAGTTAATATATTTTTTTAATTTATTGGATTTATTGATAAATTTATTTGAAAAATGTGCAATATCTCGAGAATGGTTCATGCTAGAGTTCTAAAGATTATGTCAATCGTTTTCTAAGGAAAAATTACGTAATACGTGTCTATTTGCGTAACTTTATTAAAGGTATTGATTTTTTGATGATTTTTTCAAAATTTCACTCGAAAATTTAGGGGGTTCTAAACATTCGATTGTGACAAAACAATAGACTTCCAGTATTCACGGATTGTAATTTTTGTGCCAAATTTCATTCGAATCTGTCTATTCGTTCGTGAGATATCGTCTCTACAGACTCACTGACACACCCACACATACTATCACACACATATACTTTCACATACACACACACACACACAGACATCACTTCAAAAATGTTCGATTCGTGATCGGGGATGCTTGAAACGTGCTCTCCCGTCGAAAACTCGAATTCGAATTTTCGACCCCCAACAATACTTCCCTAGTACATTATGTATATAAGGAAAGTAAAAATGAAAAATGTAACTAATTTCCCCCATAGGCTGTTTTTAGTTACTTCTCGTTTCTGCAGAAAAGGCCAGTGAACTTTCAAAACATATTCCTGATTAAAGCCTCGGACATCCTTCCTTGTTACGACGCTTTCGGTGTTTGCATTGGGTTTCCGTTTGTGTACTCAGGAAAGAGAGGTGCATCCTCGCTGTCTGATGTAACATCAAACACCCTCGAGGGTTCAGTGGTCTCCATGGATTGTTTGCTTCGTAGAAATGTTGCATGGTTACTAAAATAAGGAGAAAAGCGTATAAGAACCTTACATCAGTCGTTATACCGGGTTAAAATGAAACGACATACGGTAACACAGTATTGCATCAAAACCTTTTGAACTGGTTAAAATATCAAATTGGAGTAAAATATCAAATCGAGTTTTCGCACGTTTTGGGACCTCTAGAATACGAAAAAGCTATTTTTAGCGTGACGTCTGTGTGTGTGTCTGTCTGTTGCTGTTGTTGAGACCCAGACCGTCCTACCTACCAGAAAGGTGTAAGGTAACCGTTTGGACGGCCGGGAAGTGCCACCCAATTTAGACCGGAACCCAGTGGGGGAGGCATCCACAGGGACCGTAACCTCCTTCCCCTACCATTAACCTCTCGAAAGGACTTACGGACCCACATCTTTAACGTGATCGTACTCCGCAGGAACACGGCGGCAGTTGTGGCAGCGTGCAAATCCGGCGCGCAAACCACCGGGCTACCGCGCTCGAAAATGTGCCAACAGCACGCGGTGTTCCCAGGTGGTCACCCACCCAAGTACTAACCGCGCCCGATGCTGCTTGACTTCGGTGATCTAACGAGAACCGGTGTTTTCAGCACGGTAAGGCCGTTAGCTATGTCTGTCTGTCTGTGCAGATTTTGTGACGTCTGTGCAGATTTTGTGACGTTTGTCTGTGTGTCTGAATGTGTGTCCGCCTGTGCAATATATGTACCCACTCTAACTTAAAAACTAATAGACCACATTTCATAAAATTGTATAGATTAGTCACGTGTGTGCAACCCTGGTGTTGATTACATTTTGTGTTGATTCGATGCGGAATAAAGGAATCCACCTTTTTTGCGAAAAAATCTCATGTATCCACTTTAGCTAACAAACTAATAGAGTAAGTTTTACAAAATTGGGTAGATTAGTGTCTTGTGGGATACCCAGGTACTGATTAAAATTTGGTATGATTCGGAAAAGAAGAACCTGCCTTTTTTTATGAAATGTCTTGTCTCCAATATCTAAAGTAAAAGACCACATATGCTCAAATGTATCAATTCAATGCTTGTTTCATACGTGAATTTTGACGATACAAAAATAAGACCAACCTCATTACTTTGTGGTATTTAGTTTTTTTCGCTTTTTTGCTACGCCACCTTTGAAAATATGTCCAGGCAACAAATGAAAACGAAAATTGAATTAAAAATGCAAATTTAGTGTTAAATTCAATAAAATTCAATTTAATGAACTGTTAAAGAAATATAGTTAATATAAATTTAAGTTTGCAAAGAAAAGCATGTTCTGCCCACATCAAACTTTTTTTAATAAGCAATAACTCGTTGACTATTGTCAAATAACTGAAGTGGGGTTTTTTTTCGGGTTGCTTGACTATTTACTTCACAGCGCAACTAATTGTCAGTTTTTTGCTCAAGAGACCCTATAAAACTTTACACTCATTTTTTTTAAATACTCATCCACACACACACCGAAAATCAGATAATAATGAAATTAACATTTAATTTTACCAAATTTTTAGATTAGAACTATGTTTATAATACCCAACGCCAAAGCACGAAAAGGGGGGTCAACTAAGTTAAGACACCCTGCACTTCTTTGCTACTCAAGGATCTCAAGGACGGGGTTAGTGGAATGCCCAGGAGAGGAAGAGTTCCTCCCTTTAAACTCCAGACGAAAAGGAAAAGAGACAGAAAAAAAGGAAGTAGTAAAAGGTGAGTTAATCAACTAAGAGATGCTTGGGGGGGGGGGGCGCGACCGAGGTCGTGCCCTTCCCCAAGTCTTCAGAAAACTGCGGTGTTGGGGCCCAAGCGAGAACCCAACAGAGAAGAATAAAGAGGGGGATAGACTGGGGGCGCCCCGAGGGGCGCAGGGCCTTGAGCCTTGAGCAAGAGTTGTGCCTAGCAGCAGAAGAGTTGTGAAAGCTTGTCAACGGAAAGCGAGTTCCCAAAAGCTAGGGAGGGGTACAGCAAACTAGAGTCTGCATCTAAAATAAGAGCACAAGACTAGGCTGGACGAGACCGCTTCTTAGGGCGGAAGAAGATATCTCCCACAGATCGTGCAAGTAACGACCGGGGGCGCTTTCGCGTCGCCGGATTACCAGCCCGATAGTGGGGGATACTGTCCAACGTAGGGTTGTTTACGCTTCTCAGACCTCCGTGAAATTTGAGAGAAAGTTTTTTGACATGTTCCAAAAAAGGCCTAATTCTGAGGTCTCTGTGCAGGACGTCTAGCTGGACGTAGTTCGGCAGATTAGCAAACATACGCAATGCGTTATTCTGGATGACTTGAAGCTTCCTAAGGTTAGTCTCCGCTGCGGTGCCCCAAACAGGGACTCCGTACGTCATAATGGGACGTATGTAGGACTTGTATAGCAATAACTTAGTGCGGGTTGACAGGCGGCTATTCCTAGCCAAAAGGGGGTGAAGCAGGGCGAGTGAAGACTTCACTTTCTTACTAATTTCGGAGATGTGAAGTTTCCACGTTAATTTGGAATCAAGGTACACACCAAGGTACTTGTAACTGTTTTGCCAGGGAATGGGCTGGTTATTAAGAATAAGATTAGTGGAGGGGGTTTGCCGGGGGGAGGGGAAGGTGACAGCAGCACACTTACTAACGTTAACCTTGATACGCCATTTGATCAGCCATTGCGTCAGGTCGTTCAGATAACTTTGCAGGATGTTGTGCACGACTTGTGTCTGTTTGTGATGTGTGAACAGGGCTGTGTCATCAGCATAGAGGCCAAGGGTGACACCAGGGGACTGCGGAAGATCATTAATGTAAAGGTTGAACAGTTTGGGCCCAACAAGAGAACCTTGCGGGACCCCGCTGAGAACAATCCTGGGAGAGGAAAGTGCGTCGGAAACCCGAACGGCAAAACTTCGACCAGTCAGATAAGAGTGCAAGAGATGGATAAGATTTGGAGGAAAAGAGCGTTCGATAAGTTTAAACAGGAGCCCATGTATCCACACCTTATCGAACGCCTTTTGGAGATCAAGAAATACAATGGACGAGCTCTCGCGCTTGCTACGCGCCTCATGGACAAGCTCCACGACCCGCAGCAACTGGTGCTGAGTGGAATGTTTCTTCCTAAACCCATATTGTTCAGGAATAACAATATTCCTCAGGTCGCAGAACTCGTCCAGGCGACGGAGTATAACAAACTCGAAGAGCTTCGAGAGACCAGAGAGGAGAGAGATTGGACGGTAGTTGACCGGAAGAGAGGGGTCAAGACCTGGCTTGGGGAGGGGGGCAACAATGGCCACCTTCCAAGCCCCAGGAAAGTAATTGTGCCGGAGGAGGAGATTAAAGAGCTTGACGATGTAATTGTACAGTAAAGAAGGCAGGTTCTTCAACATCGTCGATGTGATACGATCCTTCCCAGGAGCTTTGTTCTTCTTGAGTTTTTGAATACGGGGCTGCAGTTCGCTGAAGGTGACATCTGTCAGTGTGTAAGGAATAGCTGTTGTGATGAACTGTTCAACCTTGGCGTCCACGATCGCAACCGTCCTAGGATCGATTACGTCGTGGTGTGGTTCAAACTGACTTCTAAGACTGTCCGCAAGCAGTTCAGCCTTCTGTGTGTGAGAGGTTGCCCTGGAGTTGGGACCTTCAAGGGTCGGAATGTGTGTTTTGCGCCTACGAAAACGTGAGGCTGCCCTCCAAATGGTGTTGTCAGCAGTCGTTAGGGACTCAACATATGTGTTCCATCGTGCACTTGTATAAGCTTTGATCCTGGACCTCACCTGAGATCTTGCAAAGTTAAGTTCAGTCTTGATGGCAGGGTCCCTACTGACCTGCCAGTCTCTACGCAGAAGGTTGCGGATTTTGATCATCTCCCTGATGTCCTGAGGCAGTTTAAGGTGATCCACCCTGTTACTCTTGGGCCGAGAGGATGCAGAGTAGGCATCTCGGATCATTTTCTCAAGATTTCCTACCTCTGCATCCAGTTGGTCCACAGTGTTGGCAACGGGGGGTGGGGGGAGCTCTTCAGCGAGGAGTTCTTTGAACTTTCTCCAGTTCATACTCAGCTTAGCAGGCTTGCTCAGGCAGAAGCTGTCCAGTTCTATGGTGTAAACAATGGGGAGATGATCAGAAGGAAGTTCGTTAAAGGCCTCCATGCAATAGGTATAAGGCATGTTGCTGGTGACCGCAAAGTCAAGCACATTGTCACAGTGAGTTGGATCACTCGGTGCAACAATCTCCAAGTTCCTCTCGTCGGTCCAGCGTTTGAGCCGGCGGCCGCGAGGGTTGGCGAAAGGGCAGTTCCAGGCGGGGTGCTTGGCATTGAAGTCACCAGCGACTATTGCATGGGGCGAGATCTTGAAGAGAGACTGCAGGTCAGAGATGACAGAGTTGACAGTGGCTCTCGGTTGAAAATAGCCCGACACAATGGTGATCACAGGATTGTTAGGCAGGGCGAGTTGAACGATGGTAGCCTCTCCCTCCAACATGGGGGGGGAGGGGAGGCGAGAGTGCGGAATGCCGCAGCGAACGTAGATTGCTGTGCCACCCGCGGGGCGATTGCTAACTAGAGGCCTGTCGTCATTGTATAAGTCATAGTTAGCAATCTTGCAAGATTTCCCTGGACTGTAGTGGGTCTCTTGGACCAAGAACAAATCTAAGTTATATGCTATACAGAAGTCCCTAGCTTCATTGATTTTACCTCTAAGTCCATTGGCATTCCAGATGCCAATGGTAAGATCCTTCAAGTTCCTAGCAAAAAAACCCATGGCCAGGGGGGGGGCTAAGGTTGGCTTACAAGAGCGAAGACGCTCTCATATATAATATTGACTTTATCTATTTCGGTAGGAGCAGACCGAAGGGCAGGTAGGGCATTCTTAAATGCCCTGCTAGTGACATCCATTCCGAATCTGTCTTCGAAACGGAAGAGATAATTTAGGAAGTCATCAGAGTCAGCATAGTTAGTGTGCGCTCCTTTAGGTGCTGGTAATTTTGAGTTGACATTTTCAGTCTTTTTGGGCGCCTCACTGCGTCCGGCTGTAGCGTTCGCGTAGGAGCGAAGCGGGTTGACAAACTTTCCGGAGGAGGTAGAATTCAAGGGGGGGGAGGGTTTGAATTTAGGGAACTTTGGGCATTTACGGTAGGAGGCGGGATGCTCTCCTCCACAGTTTACACATTTGCAGGGGGTTTCAAATGGCTTCTGACAATCTTTGGTTAAATGGGGTTGCGCACATTTCACGCAGTTAGGGGGGAGATGGCAGCCGTTGCTTGTGTGAAAATACGACTGGCAACGGAAACACTGGACGACTTGCCTAGGTCCTCTGTACTTTTCCACTTGGATAATTATATTAAATAGGCTGGTAAGGGAATAGATTTTCTCGTTAACTGGATTTTTGGCGATCTGCACGTAGAACAACGGCATGTTGATCCTGTTGGACTTGGGGCCCCTCGCCAACTGGGTGACACTAATTGGTCTGAGTCCCAAGCACTCCAACTCGTGGGATATGTCCGTTGTGTCCGTGCAGATCGGGAGGCCACGGATAACAACTTTTAAGGGTTTCTGGTCGTCCAGCAGGTAAGACTTGAATTCTACCTTCTTTTCTATTAAAAACCTTTGCACAGCTATATACTCATCACGTGTGCTAACATGCACTTTTAGAAAATCACCTGCATTAGTTAGTTTACTAGATAAATTTTTGGCAATTTTAGTTAAGTCTGCGAGGAGCTGAGACCAATTTGTGGTCACAGCGACGAAGAAGGGGGGAGGGCGGCGTTCCTTTTTAGGAGCGTCGGTGACAACATCATTAACATTATGGTTATCAGGCGCCGGAATGTCCGGGTCTGGAAGAGAATCAGTTTGAGGGGCGGGGTTATTAGTAAGCATAGCAGTTTTCTGCTGGCAGTGTGCCGTTTAGGCGGCTGCTGAAAGCCCTCATCATCAGCACCACGTGGGTGCTTTTTAGAGCTGCTAGGCACATTATAAACCTCATCAGATGCATTTACATTACTATTATTAACATTAAGATTGCCTGAGTTGACATAATTAGACACTTTAGAGTTTACATTACTGGGATTAACATTTTTAGAAATGACATTACTATGCACATTAGAGCTGGCATTGCTGGAGATTACATTTCTGGTGTCCGTAAGAGACTGAGTGGCAGAGGAAGGGATAGAAGAAGCAGAATAACTGCCAGTAGGGGGCCTCCGACAGGTCTCGCCGTATGCAGGAAGGTTGAATTGTTGCACAAGTCCATTTAAGAGTCCTTCGGAGTGGGCCAGGCTGCCCAAGATTTCTTCTTTACCTTGGGTGTTGGGAAGCAGTCTGAGGCTGTAGTTTAGCTTCTTAATCAGCTTCCTAAGGTTGTCAGCAGCAGTCCTTGGGTCGTTACGAAATTCAGTAAGGGTGTCGTCAATTTCGTTAGCGGTAAAATCCATATTTGCAGTTGCAGTATCCATATTAGAGGTAGAAGTATCCAAAATCACAGCGGGAATATCCGAATTCACAGAAGAAATGTCACCACGTGGTGCGACGACCACGTGGGAATCAATCGGGTCAGGCATAGTCACTTCACGTCGCGGCTGCGACGCCATAGCACGGGGAACCAACAAAGCACAAGCACAGACACACGCCGACACTAGGAAAAGCACGGGAGGGTCACTCACAAATCCGCGGCGACAGGGCCGATAAGCACACCGGTAGCAGGAGCACAGGGAAAAACAGGTTCACGCACGGAGTCCACGCACCGAATGACTTCTTTGCTACTGTAAACAAAAAATTAATTTTATTTCTACAAAACTAATTACTTATTTCATTTTTCATTAAAAACTTCCAGTAATTACGGACTTCAGTAAAACTAAATAAAGATTCCTTTATGCGCTAAATAATGCGATTTTTTGTCACCAATTTTAGTTTCAAATATCCAAGTTCAGGAACTTCGAATAACCAAGTTCACGTTTTACGAAATCTAGAAAAGCATATATTACTAGGAAGATTTTTATGCAGCCTTGCTTTTCAATATTTTTTACTTTCCCTGCAATACTTGGAAATACATGGAAATTCCCTGCAATATAGGGAAAGTATTGTAATCATCCCGAAAATCGCAACTTGAATTTTCGACCGATCTACACGTTTTGGGACCTCTAGAAAACGGGAAAGCTATTTTTAGCGTGACGTTAGTCTGTGTGTCTGTCTGTATGTGAAATGTATGTATCCACACTAACTCAACAACTAATGAACCGAATTTCATAAAATTTGGCACATAACTCACTTGGGTTGATTCCTGGCGCTGATTAGTTTTTAGTACGATTCGGAATAAAAGAACCCCTTTTTTGAGAAATGGCCGGCAAAAATTTCCTTTTTCCACTCTAGCTGAAAAACTAACGGACAAAATTCGATTTCACAAAATTCGATAAATAAGTCACTTGTGGGTCACTCTGGTGCTGATTAGATTTTGGTACGATTCGGAAAAAAATAACCTGCTGTTTTTTGCAAATGGCCCACAAAAATAGTCAAAAACTAAGGCAAAAAACTACGTATGTTCAAATATATCCATTAAATGCTTGTTTTATACGTATTTTTTAACGAAGAAAAGAATAAGACCAATCCCATTATACTAGGACTAGGCGTTCTCGAGATATTTTAGTTTATTCGTATTTTCTCTACTTCATTTTTGAAAATACGTCCAGTTACCAAATAAGAACGAAAATTGAATTAAAAGTGAATTAAATTTAATTAAAATAGAGAGAACGTCGATATAAGTCTGCCGGAACAGTCATGTGCAGCCTACATCAGATTTTTTCCTTTCCCTGCAATACATGGAAATGTATAAGGACAGTATTGGAATCATCCCGAAAATCGAAACTGGAGTTTTCGACGAATTTGCAAGTTTTGCTATCTCTAGAATACGGACAAACTATTTTTAGCGTGACGTCTGTGTGTGTGTCTGTCTGTGAAATCCATGTATCCACTCTAATTCAAAACCTAATAGCCCAAATTTCATAAAATTTGGTGAGTTACCTGTAGGATATCCTGGTGCTGATTAGATGATTTTGTTACGTTTCGAAAAAGCACCCACCTTTTTCTACGAAATGGTCGGCAAAAATCGCAAAAATCTAAAATAAAAGACTACGTATGCTTAAATGTATCCATTAAATACTTGTTTTATACGTAATTTTTGTCGAGGAAAAGGATAAAAGAATAAGATCAACCCCATTATTCCAAGACTAGCCATTAATGAGATATTTTAGTTTTTAGCACCTTTGAAAATAAGTCCAGTTACCAAATAAAAACAAAAATTGAATAAAAGTGTAAATCCAGTATCATTTCAAATAATTATGGATGTTATTTTGTGAAATTAAACTCAATAAATAATTGGAGATATAAAGAAAACGTTAATATGAATCTGCAGATAAAGTCCCGTGCTGCCCACATCAGATTTTTAATTCCATTTTTACTTTCCCTGCAATATATGGTAATGTCCAGGGAAAGTACTGGAATCGTGTTGAAAATCGCAACTCGAATTTTTGAGGGAACTACACGTTTCGAGACCTCAAGAATTCGTAAACACTATTTTTACGCCTGACGTCTGTTGTTGTGTGTCTGTCTGTGCAATTTATGCACCACTCTAACTCAAATACTAATGGATCCAATTGTATAAAATGTTATAGGTGAGTCACTTGTGTGTGACTCTGGTGCTGATTAGATTTTGGTACGATTAGGGATAAATTTATCCGCCTTTTTAATGATATGGCCAGCAAAAATCTCATGCATCCATTCTAACTAAAAAAACTAATTGACCAAATTTTACAAAATTTGGTAGATAAGTCACTTGTGGGATACCTTGGTGTTGATTGGATTTTGGTACCATTTGAAAAAGAAGGACCTGTCTTTTTTACGAAATGGCCCACAAAAATCGCCAAAATATAAAATATAAGAGTAAGTATGCTCAAATGTATCAGTAAATTCTTGTTTTATACATCATTTTTGACGATGAAGATAATAATAACTACAATATGTATTAAATTTGTACACGTTGTGGAGAGTACAAATGAAAGTGAACAATTGAAAGTATACAATTGAAAGCGTGAATAGTCAATTGGGTAAATAATGTTTGAGATCCACTGTACTTCTGTATGTAAGGAAATTAAAAGTGACATCCCCATTTTCCCGCATGGTTATCTTCTAACACACATGATTCTGTCGGAAAAAACCCTAAACAAACTTCCGAAGCATTTCTGATCAAACTTGCCGAACATCTCTCCTCGTTATGACAGTGTCTACTGTTTGCATTGTGGTCCCGTTTGCTTGCTCGGCAAACAGTAAGGCCTTCACCCTCTGATGCAACAGCACACACCCTCAAGGGATTCGGTGGTCTTGCTGAAAGGCTGAAAGGGCCTTGCGTTCCAAAGACTACTCATGATAACATAATTTATGGAGAGCGAATCTCCATTCCAGTTTCTCATAATTTCATATTTCATGTGTTTGAAGCCCACTTACATAAAAGTTAGTCATTTGATAAAAAAATGTTTTTATTTTATAAGCTTATATGTGCAAGTTGTTGTTTTGAAAGGCTCCTAATTCTTTTCAACTATGCCATTATGTAAAAATTTTATCTACAATTATTTAAAAAATAATATTTTCAAACTATTGCAACAAACTTTTCGCATACTTTAATTCAGGGTGGCATTTGAAAATCTCCTGTTTACAAAGATGCTATTATTTTTCCAGTCGCTTTTCATTTGTCTTTCATTTGATCCTTCCCATTGATAGTTTTTATTGTTTGAATATAATGTCCCAAGTTCTGTTTTTTAAACATTGCAACTTTATTTCTGTGATTTGTGATATTTTGAAAGAGTTAATAAGTGATTTATTGCCGTCTAAATACAGTTAAAATAAAATTCACACTGTTCCATTCCATATGATTTATATAACTTATCTGTGATGCCAATATTTTTTATCTTTGAATTCATATATCTATTGTATATCTAAATTTTTACACACATTTCGCTTAAATTCAAATGTACTGTTGTACACATCTGTAATCATATATGCAATATTAAAGTGTGAAACAACAAATCATATATATATATATATATATATATATATATATATATATATATATATATATATATATATATATATATATATATATGTATGTGTGTGTGATTGTATGTGTGTGTGTGTATGTGTGTAAGCGTGTATGTCTATGTGTATATATATTAGCAGCAAGTACACGCCGTTGCCCAGAGCCAACGGCCGTACCGTGCTGAAAACACCGGTTCTCTTTAGATCACCGAAGTCAAGCAGCATCGGGCGCGGTTAGTACTTGGGTAGGTGACCACCTGGGAACACCGCGTGCTGTTGGCACATTTCGGACGCGGTAGCCCGGGGGTTTGCGCACTGGATTTGCACGCTGTCACAACTTCCGCCGTGTTCATGCGGAGTACGATCACGTTAAACATGTGGATCCGAAAGTCCTTCCGAGAGGTTGGTTGTAGGGGAAGGAGGGTACGGTCCCTGTGGATGCCTCCCCCACTGGGTTCCGTTCTAAATTGGGTAGCACTTCCCGGCCGTCCAAACAATTATCTTACAACTTTCTGGTAGGTCGGACGGTCTGGGTCTCAACATCAACAACGCCGTTGCCCAGAATTGATGCAAACTTCCGATTAAAATTACACCGGGACATATATCGAATTCTCGAAAACCAAGCAACGCTTTAACGATACTCCAGCTTAGAACAATGAAAACTCATTGCATGTGCGTTATACGACCTAACTAATGGCGTGCATTTCGAGTACGTCACTTTCGTTAGCTCAAGAAAAGAAATAACGCTTAGTTCATACAATCTGGATTAAAGAAATAATCGTAAGAAATATAGTATATCTTTCTTTCGACACAGACCATCGGACTTACCCGAAGTTTTAAGGTATCTGTTTGGACGACCGAGAAAGTACTGCCCAATTTAAAGCGAAACCCAGTGGGGACTACATCCACATAGTCCGCACCCTCCTTCTTTTGCTACCAACTTCTCGGAAAGACTTTCGGACAGACAGATTTAACGTGTCTCTACTTCGTATAAATACGGTGATATTTGAAAAAATTCGGAAATCAAACTCGGTAACTCCGAATACACTCTCCGTGTCTTAAAGACTGGCCTATCCCGCCCCAAGAAGTATAGTCTGTAAAGCTAAGCTCTAAAGCTGGGATAGAACGAATTTAGTTAAATGCTTGAAATTGGGGGGGCGGGGGATAGTTACTAAAATATAAGCCCAGCGGGCCTGAAATCTCGACCTATAAAGAAATTTGGGGTTTGCCATATTTTCATTACCTGATTTATATATGTAGTAACATTCAGCATTCTTGCTCATCTAGAAATTGCTTCGAATTCCCTAACTTAAATTCATACATACTTGCAAAGTTTGTCTTTCATATATCTTACATAAAATATGTTTGTGTGTTTGTAGTCCTGTGAAATCTAAGCTTTGGAAAAGGGGCGAAATTTAGTACATATATACTTCAGGACCCCGGAGAATATGGCTCAACAAGATGTTGTTTTAAATTTTGAATTACTTTTAGTTATTTTATGTTGAAGCATGGTTCAAAGCGGCATTCACACAAATCGGTTCGAAGTTTCCATCTCAACATTACCGGAGAGATTGAAGAAGTTTCTTTCCAGTGATCTTTGATACAAATTCTTAGGCCAATTCATTCATATTTATTTATTTGTTTCTGAATGCTTCGAAATTCTCTTTTTTAGGTTATTTGATACTTATCTCGCCTCATCCCAAAAAGGAAGACGAGAACAATTCTATGTATATTTTTGCAAAAATATGTGTTTATATCTTCGCATTCCAACAATAATTTTAAATTACTATATTATTTTATTATCTGTGAATTTTCAAGCAAACGCATAAATTGTAGATTTCATTAATAAAGTGAGTTTCATTTTTTTCCACTCCCGGTGGACGTTTTTGCGCATACCCTTCAATAGTTAAGTGCAAAGCACATGCCTTGGAAACGAAAAGACTTGAATTGAAAAGAAAAGTGAGAAGGATTTTGATTCAAAAATGCGCGATTTGTAAATTGGGTGGTGTTATCTGTATCTGTATTTAAGTAGCGGGTTCTTATGTAGAATCCGAGCAAAGTCGGTAATTTTGCTCTAGTTAGACATAAAAGTTATCCGCAGCAAATCAGGTCTGGTACTGATATTGATCAATACTGATTCAAGACAATTCTCGAGTCTCGTCCACTGGTTCTCCTTAGAGATTTCTCCGATAACATTTTCTTTAAATATAAGTTATTTTATTTTGAGAAACTTTACTATTATGAATAAGGAATTAAAATAATATTCAGTTTCAGCTGAGATTTTTTAAATAATGCAGCTGTGTGAGGAAATATACTTCGCTGGGTCTCCTCTAAAGTTTTCACAATTCAGGTGTATAGCAAAATGTTTTACTGCTAACTGTTTGCTGTTCATTGTTGATAGGTTTTAACGAGTGCAAAACCGGTCAACCGATGATGTTTGATACAATGAGAAAATACTTTATGTCCACTATCTATTTATAATTAATAATATTTATTTTTATGTTTGTTATGGTCATTATTTTTTATTTGCAGGGCTCCTTCTCTTGTCGCTGCTGTGCTGGTTACGTCGGCAAATACTGCGAAGAGAGAGATGGTTGCTATGGTAATCCTTGTCAGCACGGAGGATTTTGTGTGGATATCGCAGAAGGCTTGATTGGGACTACTTTTCAATGCCTCTGCCCACATGGTATTTTTCATTCAATTTTCAAGTATTTCCTTTGAAGCATAAACAAAATTAAAATAGCTTAAAGCTATTAAACATATCTTGAAGTTTGGTTACATGAGTGTCAAAGCAAAGGTGTTAAATATCTATTAACAATCTCCCAGCCTTTTCTTTACTACAACAATTTTATTAATAGTTCTATATACAAAATTCTATATACCGGGTGGTCAGAATTAAAGCACCCCTACTCTGAGTTCTCTATACATCAAACTACTCAGTGTAAAGGCTCCAAAATTGTTGAACCTACTATTCAAGACATGGGGAAAAGAATTACGCGAAAAAGAATTTAGTTCCAGAAACACCGATAGGTGGCGCTGTACAACAGAAAATATGCTGAAAAGACACAAAATAATCACAAAAAAACAAACACATGCGATATGGAATTTTTCCTTTTTAATTTCTTTTGCTGATATGAAAAAAAAGAAGATAAAAAAGTGAAGAAACTTAAACTGTCATTGTAACTGCAATTTCACACTGTAAGCACATCCAATTAGGTACTCTAAGTCCTCTGGACGAGTCGGACGGCCTGGGGCTTTCACACTGTAAGCACAAAAATTTGCATAAACCCTTGGTTTGCAGCTACTATGTTCTTGACATAAAAGGGGATAAAACTGGGAAATTTTCATTCTTATCAGCGATGGCTGTCACACTGCCAGAACGCGCTTTGCTTGTGAAGCTGTTTTATGAAAACAAAGGACATGCTGCAGCTGCACTTCGAGAGTTTCGTCGACTTAAGAATTTGCACAAAGGATCAATATTCCTACAAGCTCTCAGGAGAATGAATGGTCGCATGATTCGAGAAAACTGGACATCTTGGAGTTCAGCCGGGTCGAGGACGCAAATCGACTCGTTCAGATGTCGTTGACGATGTTGCTACCGCTATTGTTGAACAATCAATGGATAACGTTATACGCAGCATTCCCTGCATCGAAAAGGTCCTTATGATATGAATGTTTGGTACGTTCGAATAAAATGTGTTACAAATGTGCATTTTGTGTCTTTTCAGCATATTTTCTGTTGTACATCGCCACCTATCGGTGTTTCTGGAACTAATTTTTTTTCGAGTAATCCCTTTCCCCATGTCTTGAATAGTATGTTCAACAATTTTGGAGCCTTTACACTGAGTAGTTCGATCTATAGAGAGCTCAGAGTAGGGGTGTTTTAATTCTGACCACCTGGTATAACCTCTATATACAAAAGGCGCTATCTCTCTAGATCTAACTCTGATG
Organism: Amaurobius ferox; assembly: GCA_951213105.1. Lineage (NCBI taxonomy): Eukaryota > Metazoa > Arthropoda > Arachnida > Araneae > Amaurobiidae > Amaurobius > Amaurobius ferox. Next base: position 128,583,634 of record OX578136.1, read on the forward strand.
CACACCACATATTGAGTGTTAACATGCTATGGTGTATAAGTCAGGAAAATCCCTCTTAAAATAATCTAATTATCTTTTACTTCTTATTATGTTCATACATTCATTATTACGGATCAATCAAGGGAAACATGACACTATGTTGAATAAAAATATATATTTAGACGATTATTATTCAACCCCGAAAATTTTATATTAATAATTTATATATTTGGGACATTTCAAAAGTTTAGAATACGGCTTACAATCTGTAATACTTACAATAACTGGAATCAAATGACGTATGCGGTGAAGATTTGGCTAGTAAGGTTATCATGAATATTCATTGTTTTTATGATATCAGTTGTTTTTTATCTATAGTTTGGGGACGACTGCAGAAATAACCATCATGAGAATAATTATGAGATAGTGACATTTTAATACGGTAAAAGTGTGCTATAGTTTTCCCCGATCGTTTAAACAAGTTTTAAGGATATATAATCCTTATGAAACTGACTACTGATAGGGATGCCATAATAATGGACCGAAAGAAACAAATGATGTCTCCTCTCTCTTTGCAGTCTCAGAAATGTCCACTTTGAAACGTCATAAAGCCAAGTACGTATACATAAAGCCAAGTACGTATATCATAATAAGAAATATGTATAGCAAAAAATAAAACCACTTTGTGCAAAGGATAAGAGAAACTTATGCAACGTAATTTAGCACAAATTAAATTACAACGTACAATACAGCTCGAGGTTACATTGTATCATATTTGTGCTACAAAGACCTACGAACTGAAAGTAAAAAAAAAATTGCAAAGTAGGCCAAAAATTGGATTTGTTAGTCTTTTTGGTTTATTTTCAACCGTTTCGTTAAATTTCTGCTAATAGATAAATAGGCAAAAAACTAGTGATAAGGCTACTTTTATTAGTAGCACCTGGTACACACCCGCTTAATATCCGGACACGCAAGCAGCTGCTACAAACCCTTTGGTTCAGTCGAGCGGTCTGGGTTTGCAACACCCGCTTAAGATGGTAGCAGTATTTTAAATACTTTGGTATAATTGGACAGTATTTTACATCTGGTAATAATACGTCTCCTATTTCACAAGAGCATCAAAATAGTTAAAACATTTGAAAAATAAAAATTTCAACTCGCAGCATATTCGTTTAAGAAAGACTATTAAGCATGTTTTGCTTAACATGCTTTAATATGTAATATCAAAATGTTTTAATATTATAATTAAACCACGGTTTTTTTTTCAGGTTTTCGTGGTAGATCATGCGAAGATGAAGTTAGCCAATGTGACAGACGTCCCTGCCTCAACAACGGCACCTGCAGGGGAAACCAGACGGGTTACACGTGTGACTGCCCAAAAGGATTCTCAGGTAGCGAATGTCAGACGAACGTCAATGAGTGTCTCTCCAACCCCTGTGTGCACGGTGTATGCGAGGATGGAATAGGGGGATACAAATGCTATTGTTTACCAGGTAAGAATGGGTTTCGTATTAATAAAAATATTTTATTATTGCATCATATGCTTTAAAGTAGACCCTTATCGTTTTTAATGTAGAACTGCATTTTTTACTGCACTGGGTAGGGGGATAACATCGGATCCACGTATACAGGGTGTCCCAAAAAGATTGAAACGCGGTTTAATTCTTTACCTGGAGAGAAGTGGGCAATGTAAATTGCAAAAATGTTGAAAGTAAGGTAGGAAATAAGACTACGTTAATGAAATAGTTCTCCCATTCATTTTTAAACAATTCCACTTTTTAAATTTGTATACGATCTCCTTAGACAAATGTGGTCAACCAGAAAATTTTTAATTTTAATGCAACAAGATCATAAAAAAACCACATATCTTTATCTTAAAAATCAACTGAATTATGGTAAAGGAAAAAAATCTGACTTATGCCATTTTTCCGTACCATGTGAAAGGCTGTTCCATCAGTGAAAATGGGGATCATAAACAAATTGACGGTGGAAATTGCTTAGATCAAAAATACGTGTGTGTGATAAATGTGTCAAATTTTTTTTATCACAAATGCATCTATTAAGAATCCGTGATTGCATCGTGAGCCTACGCGGAATTCGCAAAAAGAATTCCCCATTCACAAAATTCCCCATTCACAATGTTTAATTTTCAATTAAATATAACTCGCTCAATTTTAAAGGTACAGATATGCGGGGTTTTTAATAATCTTGTTGCATTATAGATAAAATATTTCTGATTGGCCAAATGTGTCTAAGGGATCGTATAAAAATTTAAAAAGTGTAACTATTTGAAAATTAGTGAGAGGAATATTTCATTAGACTTATTTCCTACCTTATTTTCAACATTTTTGCAATTTACATTGCCCATCTATCTCCAACAGGTAAAGAATTAAAGCGCGTTTCAATCCTTTTGGGACATCCTGTATAACGAAAACATGTAGTATTTTGACCGCATATATCTTCGATACTAATAACCGTAGAATAATAAATGTTACATCATTAGATAGTTTATAGAGTCTCATTTATAATGAAATAAATTTTCATCTACCATCCCCATAATCTTTTGATACAGGACCGTTAGAAATTAAAGCCAACTTTGCATTATTTTGTTTCACAGTAGGCCATTTCAAGGTTGGTAACTAGTGAATAGATAATAGAAGCGATAATTTCAACTGCACATTCCGTAGCTGAGGGTCCGAGCTAAGAGACGTATGGGAAATCATAAATAAAGTGAAGTTAACATGTATTCATTTCTTGGATAAAAAAAATCGATTGCGGGAATTTAGATAAGCCGCAAAAATCGAAAATTACTATAAAAACTGACGAAAGTTGAAGAAACTGACAGCAAAAGACGACAGGAATCCGAAAAGACACACTAAGTTATAAAGTTACCTTACACCTTTCTGGTAGGTCGGACGGTCTGGGTCTCAACAACAACACTAAGTTATAAATTGAAAAGTCACAGAAATGTAGACAATGTCAAAAAACCGCTCGCCAGAGCCACAACCGTCCACTTCAACTGCACACATTGAGTTAATAGGCCACATTTTCTTGCCTTTACATTCTCTGTAGCATTAACAAGATTGGGATTTGTTATTCCCACATCTATATGGGTGTCATCTCCAGTCTCTTCTTATCTAAGACAGAAATGTCTGGTTTATTATGTTATGAGGTTATCTCAATAGTATATAGCTTAACTTACTTTTAAATAAACAAAGTAAAACAATTATTTCGTTCCTCAAAATTTTATATCTGAAAAAAAAAATATATAAGAAGCACAATAGCAATTGTGTTGCCATCTACAACGTATGGGTACGTCAACGTTCTTCTCTGAATAATTTAAGGAGATAAAATTAACGAGATAGTGCCATGAAATAGTGACAGTTAAAGCAGTGTTGTAGGTTGTGGCACAGTTTGCTACTGTGCTCCTTTGATTTTTTTTTCTGCTAAAAGATTCCAAATTTTAATTTCAATTTTATTTTATTGAAAAATATACAAAAGATTACGAAGATATGTAAAATTCAGATGTCGTAAAAGTAATTCTAGAAGAAGACTGGGGGATGACAATACCCCACCCGCCCGGTTACCACAATAATATACAGAGTGATTAAAAAAAATGGGCCAAACTTTATTAGGTGGTAGCACACACCAAACCAAGCATTTTTCGTCATCGTTTACCGCGTAAGAAATGAAACGTAAAGGCGAGGGTAGACGCTCAATGGTGAAACCGATGAGGTGAGGCAAAAATGCAAGAATGACTTATTAAATGTTATAAAATAGCATTTAATAAACAATTACAATAATGGTTCAAAAGAGCTTCCTCCAACCTAAATGCACGTCTCACAGCGGCGATGGAGGGATTGGCGAACTCTCTCGAACAGACCAGGCATGTCGCGCACTTCGGCAGCAGCGGCCGAAATTCCGGTGAAGAGTTCCTCTTCAGATTCAAGGGGAGTATCATAGACGAGACTCTTGAGATACCTCCATAAAAAGAAGTCAAGAGACAACATATTGGACGATCGTGGGGGCGATTCACCGACCTGCCGATGCAAGCTCTCCAACATTTTACGATCGGGTAACAGCCTATAGGATAATGCTCTCCGTACAGACGTTGTGCCTCTCTGCCATTCTCATTTGCAGCTCCATAATGAATTACATATCGGCTTTTTCCCTATTTGTAAATTTCTTCATCGTCTCAATAGTTGGAGCTGCGAATATCTGATGCAAACTGACACAGCCTTGCATTCGGTGTTACGAAAATTTGCATAAGGGTTCTTCTTATTTCCCAGATGAAATCTGCATACATGGTTTTCTTCTTTAACCAGAAAATAACAACCAGAATTACGCTTTTCACTTTGAGGAGTGGCCTCTTCCCAACGAATAAGCGCCATGTAACGCCTCTACGTTTCATTTCCAACTCGGTAAACGAAAAATGCTTGGTTTGGCGTGTATTACCACCTTGTAAAGTTTGACTCTTCTTTTTCTAATGACTCTGTATATTAGCTTAAACGCAAATTCTAGAGTGTTACACTTAATTTCTGTCATGTATTTTTAAAGTGATCCGAGTGACAGATAACTATAAAAGAATTACACAAACCATACATTGATCACAACCAAGCATTCCTTAAATGCAATTGGAAACAGGTATATCAGAGTAAAACTATAGTTGCATAACTACTGTTGCCAATGGGCAGTAGCTACACTAAACTTGAATAATTATAGTCACTTGATATTTAAGTGTTATATAAAACAAGATACTAAGCATTCAACTCAAAATACAACTAACATTACTGTGAATCGAACACAGGCTTCTTAGATTACTGTTAATTATGCTGTCAGTTGCATCACTTTGGATATACAAGGAATTGGCTTACAGTTCTTTCCGGGTACTTAACAAGAACATTAAAAACAATACATGTGGGTAGATGCATGAGAATTTATATTATTTTATTAAAAATAGTAAATATGCAAACGCGTACAAATTTCTATAAAAGTCAATTACGTATTACATAATTGCTATTAAATCCCAAATCGGTCAAATCATGCATCGAATTTAAAATAATTAATTTGTACTGTTATGTACAAAAGCAATACTGTGTTGTAAAACTATCTGTTCAAACGGCTGTTTAAATAATCTAAAAAATAAATTATTTCGTCAATAACAGCATAAGGCACATATTTTTCTACATTTACTAATGTAGCTGTCCTGTCTCTATAATCCTGACGAACTTTTATGTCTCCGAAACCAGTTGATTCCTTATGCTTATAACAACAAAGTATTTTAATTTCCAACATAGTATTTTGCATAATCCATGAAGCCGAACAATCTTACAGCGTTTCTAAAAAAATCCTTAAGTACTCCAATAACATTGTAGGGAAAATTCCACGAGTGGTACACGTTAGGTCTACTTAAATTAAAAAATCCGAGTAAAAAAGCACCTTTTAGTACAGCGCCATTAGTAGAGAATTTAGGATAACGAGCTTTGCAACAAAGGGAGATAGACGAAAATGCCAATTACGAAGTTGTAAAGCATAGTCTTATATGTAGTATTTGACAATAAAACTTTTATACGGAAAACATTTAATTGACACAATTCACACAAACCATGACCATTGGATCTCGATATGGAATGCAAATAATGATGCTGTAACCGGGATTCGAACCTGGGTTATTATCTGAATCTTAAGCCCATAATTCTGAACTTTTCACTTTAAAACTAAAAATTCATGTAATCTAAAAAAAAAATGTGTATTACTTTTAATTCCATTGATATTCTCAAATGATTGTGATACAATTCTCTCTAATATCATTATTTTACAACCTTCATAAAAGTAAAAGTTTTAATGATACACTCATTTTAAAAGTTTATTTGACACAATAGGGTTATTGCGAATTGCTGTACTACTCATAAATGATACAATAAGATACCCATACATTCGCAAGAATTTCGCAGATTCTCACGCCTTTTAGCTACCTCAGAAGTGTACTACGTAGTGGACATTATTTACATACGCTCCTGAATCGGTCGGCAAAGTTTAACAATATAGTGAAGTGGTTGCATATCTAGCAATTGATTATTATTAGTATTTATTGTCTTTCGCATACGCGTTTCATTCGTTCCTGGTGTCGAATCCTACTAATTAGATAAAACGCTTACAACTCTGTAATTGGTTTTTTTATCTATCTCGCTTTGGTTCCGAACTTGCCATATTTTCTTAACTTTTTAAATTAGGCACTAGAGGCGCTGAAATCATTTTTCTTAACCCAAGCATGGTCATATTATAGACCTATGGTGGCATCGTAGTGATCTCTTCTTGCAATGTCATTGGAGTGATTAAAAACATCCATAAGAACCGTGTACGTAAACAGAATCAAAGATATTAATTGACGATTTTCACATGATATTAACTATTAAATGTCGTTTTCTGGTTTAAAACCCAGTTCTCTTCACAAATGAATTCGTTATCAAAAATTGCCCGAAAAAAATATAATGGAATCATTAAATATTTTATTTTCATATTTTTTTTTCCAGTTTCCAATTTGCAAGATTTCTCCATTTCTTTAACGAGGATATAAACCCTTAGTTTAATGGGATACTTATACTTAAAAAGATTAAAATATTTCAAAACTCATAAATGAAGTCGCAACTTTAAAAAAAAATGAAATTTCCTTTCATTAGAAACAACGTATTTAAATATTAAAGAATATTGCTAAAAATTGCGTTGATGGGGAGTTTTAGAAGCAATTACAGTAAATTATACTGCACTCATAATTTTTTCAAGAAACAATAAAAAAAAAATTACATGGCAAAATCATCAAACATTTGCCTTCAGCTGAAATTAAGAAAATGTTGCATAAAAGGTATATTTTTTACGGCTGATAATTTAAAAAGTGCAATTATTAATTATATCACTTCATTAAATATAATTCATAGCGTTATACGAGGGTCACACTGAAATTTTTGAGACAAAGGAAGACGATATGCGCTAGAAAAAAATTATTGGGCGGATATTTAAATTTGAACACTTTTATGTCCGCAGACGATAATTTGTGGCAACAATTACAATTTAGCTATCGTAGAATAAATTTTGAAAAAAAAAGGAAATGGAGTTGACGCGAGAGCATGATCGAGCTATGATTTTCTATGACTTTAAAGTGGGTCAAAATCAAGAAGAGTGTCTTCAACGTCTACAATTAGCATATGAAAATGATGCTCCATCTCGTGTCACTGTATCCAGATGGTTTACAGATTTTAGAAGAAGTCAAAATTCTCTTCCGGATGAAGAACACACAGGAAGATCTTTGTCAGCTGTAGTCCCAGAAAATGTATCACTCATTCGAAAAATGTTAATCAATGACAATCGTAGTGCCTAACAAATGATGCAGAAGGAACTTAATATTAGATCAGCAGCTATACATAATATTATTCATAGAAAACTGCATATGAAAAAATTAATTTATCGTTGGGTCTCCCATAATTTGACAGAACACCAAAAGGCGAAGCGTGCCAGAATCAGTAAAGAAACCCTAAAATTACTTACTGATGGTGGACACCGCATGATTTCCAAAATCATAACTAGTGATGAAACGTGCATACCTTTTTTAACGTTCCAACATGTCAAGAAAATAAAGTATGGGTTTTTGAAGATGAGCCCAAGCCAACAATGGTGAAAAGACAACGAGCAATGAAAAAATAATGCATGTCGTGCTCTTCAGAAGTACAGGACTGGTCCAAACTATAAAGCTAGAGGGACAGAAGACAGTTACAACTAACTGGTGCACCACTCAGTGTCTACTAGAAATTTTTCAGCAAGTGGATATTAGGGGATTCACGCTTCGCCATGACAATGCATCTTCTCTTTCAGCAAGAATGACAGTCGAATTTCTTGAACAAAAAACATCAAAGCGATGGAACATCCACCCTATTCTCCTGATCTTGCTATGTGTGATTTTTGACTATTTTTTAATCTAAAAAAATTACGTGGGCGTCGTTTTCACTCCGAAGATGAGATTGATGAGGCTATAAAAGCATATTTTTCATCAATTCCAAGAAATGGATGGCTTGAAGCATTTAATCTTTGAAAATTCGCCTACAAAAGTGCATTGATGTTGGAGGAGAGTACTTTGAACACTCCTAATAATTGATAAGTTTAACTTGTATCACTTAGCCGTATCTCAAAAATTTCAGTATAACCCTCGTTTATCATTATGTCATTTTTTTAACAATGTTTTTGTATCTTGTTTTCGTTTGCTTGTTGTATCTTATTGTTTTTGTTTTGTTGTGCACTTTGAGGAACAAAGTTTAACGATAATTGTACTGGGTGCGGAGAAAATTTAGTTAATTTTTGTGACATGGCACATTTTTATTAATATGAGTCTGTTATGAATAAATACATTCAATAAATAAAGTTGAACCGTGATAGTAAAGATGGATTTTTCACTCGCAGATATATTTCTAATGCGTAATCAATTTTCTATATATACTATTCTTACAGCAAAGCTAAATTGACAATACAAAAGTATAGAATAAGCAGTAACCCTCAGCTAAGTTATATAAAATTCCTTAAGCGCCCATAAACTATAAAAAAAGAGTCTATGAATGTATACGTTAGGTCTGTTTAAAGTCCAAATGTCATGCCCGGTCAAATAAAAGCGATTGCAGCACCCCTAGCGGAGTATTTGAAAAGTTCGAGTAACAAACTCGGAAAAAAGGTGATATAGACTAATAAAGCCGAACTTAGAAACCATTATCTAATTAGTATGGATCAACACCAGGAACGAACGAAAACCATATATGGAAGATAAATAAATACATATCAAAAAGTCGTATAATCAGGACATCTTACACGATGATACCTGCAATGCTTGTTAAAATACGTGGTAATACATTTTGTGGAATTCAAATGTATATTGTCCCTGGCAGAAAACATTTTAATCAGGCTTTACACTAGATTCATATTCATGTAAATGTTGCTTATTGTATTATTCATGAATTTGACGGTATACCATATAAACGGCTTCTGTAACAGATACAGATTTTTGTTGGTTCCTACTCAATAGACTACACAACTTTGCAATTGACTTTTTTCGTTTATCTCTCTTTGCTACCGAATTTATTATCCCAACTCTTTAAAGTCTTAAGGATTTTCTAGGAACCTGCATATTGTTACGAACATGTAAAATGCCTTCACTCTGATTTGCTCGGCTACTCTGTAAAACAGCCTTCATAGGCAGCCATCTCTATTATGTGAAAGTAGGATTGCCATGTTTTGATTTCATGGCAGGGTTTCCAGATTTGACGATTTATTGCCGACTTGGCGACTTTTCGAATGTACTGGAACTTTCTAAAAATTTAGAATATTCTTGGAGATACGAGATCTTTCCACAAATTTCTACAGAGAGTATGTAAAAGGAGTCATCGCTCAGTGGCAGATTGGTTGACGCGATATGAGCTAAGTTGAATTGGAAGATACGGCAGTGTTTCGAGAATGGTATCTTCTATTTTGTGAATTAGCATTTAATGCTGTTTTATTGTATCTGATAGTTAATTAGTGATCTCGTACAATAGTTATCGCGCTTTTCGCGGTATATTTTTTCTGTTAACGATCATTTAATAAAAGTGTTAGTTATCATGAAATTTAGACTTATTCTTGTAACCTCAGAATACACCCACGATTCCAGAGGATACGTAGTAACAATATTTGTAAATCAGTAAGCAAGGTACTTCATATATGCAGCTTTCTTTATAAAAAATTTAAGAAAACATAAAATGCGATTAAATGTATTTAATCACTAAGAATTTCTTATAAGAATTTATTAAATAAAGCAAACAACATAAATTGCTGGACGTTAGAGTAGCGGTCCTAAGATATTAACTTTATACGAGATGAATCATCAAAAACAATATAACTTATACACTCTTAATTAAAACTCCCTAAACTGCTGCAAAAGTAACCTCAATGAAAATCGTTATTAATAACACAGTCTAAGACAATTCAGTAATTATATAAATCGTTTTGGGGAGAAAAACAGACTTTTTTTCTCAGGATAGAAAGCGAAAGTTGCCAAACAACGAAGGTTAGAAGGCGCCTTAGACAGATGATTTAGCGGAGTTGAGACAGTACGCCCAAACAGGTGGTTATAGGGACTTAATAGTATAATGATGAGCAAAGTTTTGCATTCCAGTTATATGTCCTTAATTGATTAATTAACATATTTCTTTCTTAATTTTCCCAGAATTGAGAATATGCCATTTCTATTTCACAAGCCACTCTGGAAATATTGCATTTATTTTAGTTACTGCATTTAATTGGATATTTTTTCTTTCGAAAGGAAAACTGCGACTGTGACATTGACTCAAATCAATGTTACTTGTAATGTAAAATTGCATTTTTATATATGAATATTTCCCCCAAAAAAACCCAAAGAAATAGAAAAAATGACTTTATGAAACTCTTTGACATTTTTTTATTAAAACGAAAGACTATATCTAAAAAAAATAAAATCGTCGTTTAAAACACTAAATAAAACAAATTAGTAACTATATCAACCGGTGTCTAATGCAAAAACATCCCCCTTCCTCAAGCTATAGCCACACCAACATAAATAAACAAGAATCTGCCATAAATAATTGCATCACGTGACCCAAAAAGAACATCTTTGCTACACAAGAAATTGACCGGTAGGCCATCAAGCTGCTGTATGTCTTAGGATGAGATGGTCGGCCTGGGTTTTCGACACAAGAAATAGAACAGATAAAAAAAAATCCTAGGAAGGATAAAAATAACACTAAGATTCAAATCACTTTCTCAGTTATTAAGCCTACGAAAAGTTCTCTAGGATAAAAAAAATATGCGAAAACAACTGGTTTCCGAAACTACATACATAAAACAACTAACTTAAAAAAAGCATGGGCAAAAAGCAATTGTAAAAGTATTTGGGAATGATGGATGGGCGATAAGTAAATAACGTCTATATAATCAACTGTTCTTAATATATAACAACTTTGGAGGATATTTGATATATTGGAACCGATCATAGAAATTCTACAAATTTGTTCCAATTTAAATGTGTATTAAAAGAATGGACTTCAAAAAATTGGACTTTTTTAAATGTTGTCAAATTAACAAAAATCTCGCCAAATGGATAAAGGTGACGCTAAATCAATGAAAATGACGACTAATTGAAGAAAATTCAATAACTTGGAAAGAATATAAGTATCAACTATAAGAATAACATATTTTTTAACTGCAAAAGTAGTAAATTCATTGCATTATATAAGGAAAGTCATGTGTTGCCCACATCAGATTTTTTAGATTTAAGACTGAACAAAAGTTACCGATTGGTGCTTTAGACGTCCATTAGTTTACATCTCACACAAGGAACGTACCGTTTAACATAATCCAGAGTTTAGGAGATCTCACAGCACAGTAGTAGGATATCAGACAAATTCTAGACCAGTAGCAAAGGCTTTCAGATACAATACCCAGCAGACAGCAAAAACACTGAATGTGCTGTAAATATCGTTACACCAAATAACTTTGCTTGCAGACTTCGGTTGTATCCAGACTTCTTTGCATTATATAAGGGAAGTCATGTGTTGCCCACATCAGATTTTTTAGATTAAAGACTGAACAAAACTTACCGATTGGTGCTTTAGACGTCCATTAGTTTACATCTCACACAAGGAACTCACCGTTTGACATAATCCAGACTTTAGGAGATCTTACAGCACAGTAGTAGGATATCAGACAAATTCTGGACCAGTAGCAAAGGCATTCAGATATGATACCCAGCAGACAGCAAAAGCACTGAATCTGCTGTAAATATCGTTACACCAAATAACTTTGCTTGCAGACTTCGGTTGTATCCAGACTTCGGTCATGCAGATTTGAGCATTCTGACGTCACGATGACTGACGACACGATGTCTACTACGATGATGTCTGTCTACGATGTCTGTCACGCTGTCCGTACTGACGTCATGATGTCTACTTCTACTGATATGCATATGACTCTCAATCATTGAAATCACCAGTGTACTTATTTTAAGTGTAATCTCAAAGATAAAGGACATTTAACTCTCAATATCTCGCATAGTAAGATAAAAACTTATGTCTGCACTGTAACCAATTGTTTTAATGATGAAATTGCTTGGTTTATTTAATAGGGAATGTTGTTTGAATCACAGTTTTGGAATATATTTTCGTTTTTATGGTTTTTGTTTATGGATTTTTGTTTATCGCAGGAGGAAAATCGTTCTTCTCGCAAGGAATTTCTGCCGAAATTATATTCTAGATAACTTCCTAGAATAAGGTAGGATACGTTACAATGCTAATATTCGTCGAAATCGAAAGTGGTAATTTTCGCAAGATTGTTAGCCGCATTCTTATCCACATTGACGAAAAATTGCCTTATCTGACACTCAAGCACATTTGTTGAAAGTAAGTGATAAACAAAGAAGCAATGGGATGGGGAAATTGTCTCGTTCCCAAAGGTAGAAGGCTTTACTTTCGCGAAAGCGTGAGAATTACGCGAGATAAATATTAACCATTAATCGAACCAATGAACGAAATGTTCGGAGTAACAAATCAGCCATTCCATTAATCGGATTGAACTGAATACCTTTACTCACAAAACATAAAGCTTTAATTAATAGATAAATTCAAATGTTACCACATTATTATTCTACTTTGCGTACGCTTACTATTCGTAAAAGCATCACTGTCCAGCCGGGAATCGAAACGCCCATCTTCAAACTAGCCTTCCTGTAACCATTTAAATCGAGACAAGCTTCCACGTTCTTCTCGTCAAATTTGTCCCTATCTCCCTCTGAAATTAGACTAGTATACAATTACCGGTCTGGACGTCCACCTCGCTGTCGCTACTTTTTTCATGCGTTTCCGTCTGATCGCTGGATTGCCGGGTTGTGGGTTCGAATCTCGCCAGCGGGCATGGATGTTGTGTTGCCGAGGCAAAGTCAGACTTCCGGCCTTTGGGTGCCTCAAAATAAAGTGAAATTTCAAAATTTCTCCCCTTCGCCATGGGACCAGGAGTCTAGTGGACGTGGTGCATAGGCGCTCCTTCACCACGGGGGAAGAAGTAACAACAAAAACTTTTTTCGTATACCGGCTTCCATCCCATCTTGTGCGCACGTAATGTTTAAATGGAAGCCTGAACTCGAAATTTCACAACTGTGTATTCAGAGCTTAGCTGTTCGGGCGGAGAACCGGTATAGCGCAGTATTTAGGGACGGAGATTGAACTCGAAGAACCCGAAGCTGCATAAACTATCCCCATGCCTGCACGGATTATGAGCATGTTAAATCTGTAAAACCGAAAGTACTGCCAACAGGTTAGTGGTAGGAGAAGGAGGGTATGGTCCCTGAGTTCCGGTCTAAATTGCGTGGATCGTCCGACTGCCCTAACATTTATCCTACATCTTTGGGTAGGTAGAAGTTGTAGGTATTGCCTGGGTTGAAATAAAAATATGTTTGTGCATAATGATTATGTGCAGGAGGCTCAAAACTACCCCCCATGTCAACTCTGAGTATATGCACTATAAATCTGTAGGTCCGAAAGTCTATCCGAGAGGTTATGCATTATGGGAAACATGGTGGTTACTATCCTCATTGGGTTTCGGTCTCCATTGGGTGGCAAACAGATTTAAACAAATACATAATATCTTAAGATCCCTAACAGCATTTTTTTTCACAGTGACGTAAGATTTACGTCACACTGTAACTTTTGGACGTCACAGGACGTCACAGTACGTCTCGGCAATGTCATATTGAGATCACAGCGAAGTCATTTTGGTCATTTAATGGTCGTTTGTGACGTCACATATTAACTTGTTTATGACGCCACATTGTAATTGCCATTGTAATGCCCTCACATTGTTACGTGTTAATTAAATTGTGGAAACGTCACAGAATATAGTCACAATGAAGTTACAAAGTTACTAATGTGTAACGTCGCATAGAAGGCACTTTCGCAGGCATTGACGTCCATGGACGCCAATGTCTGCAAAGGGGGATCGAGCTGTTTGGGATAGGGTATGTCAAATACCTGTCCTTTTGAGAGGTTCTTCGTTAAGAATTGACGATGTCCCATCCGTAAGCAAAAGGTTAACTACTGGGAAAATATTGCAATTTTGTCATGTCAAAGTGAACGCTATATATTCACGCTATCGAGCATGCTATGATATAAATCATAAAATTGACTGTGGTATTTTTAGTTGACTTAGCTTAAAAATAGCTAAAGTGAGGGTAAAAATACCTGAGACAGTAATCTAGATCTCAAGCCTAAATAAAACATGAACATATATATATTTTTCTCGAAGAACAAAATCTTTGCAACAGCTGTAAAGAATTTTCCGTGATCATTACACTGCCCGTATTTTTCAGTTTACCGATCGTATCAGAGTATTTTGACATTTATTTCACTTTTACCGTTTTCATGTCACATCTCTTTCTTGTCTCGGTCAATAAAGGTCGGAAAAGAAATAATAACGGCAAAAATTGGAATTATTTATGGTGTGTACTGCCAGTGGCGAACTGTAAATAAATTTCGGAAAAGGGCATGAAAAATAATTCTAAAATAAATTTATTTTTTGAATAGATTTTATATTTTTCAAATTCTATTAAAAATCTGAAATGGTGGAACTCTTAAGAGTATTTAGGAAAATAAATAGAGTATGTAAAGGCGTGTTACTAATATTTCATTCATTTATTTTTAAATAATATTTTAATATCCTCGTAAAATATTTCAAATAATGAAAATGATTCAAATATTATTAGTATGTGTGTATGTAATCGAATATTGAAAACATTGCCAAAAGTGATAATTACATCCGATAACATAGTTTAGATGAAATCAACTAAGTAATCAGTATAGTAAGAACAAACAGTTTATTCCCACAGAAATGTTAAGCGAAGCAGACAAGCAAGGCGATATCTTTTTGCCTAAATGTGATTTAACTCCAAGTGATACGAAAATTTCCTCTGTTTCTAAATGAGGGAAATTTCACATGTTATATATTTTTTTCTTTTTACAGTAACTTTATAGATATGAAATGCAATCATGTGTGAATGTTAGACTGGAAGAAAACGTCTTTCGTGTGCGTCTGTGTATGCAGTGTCGTCACCAAGGAGGGGGATTTGGGGGTCATTACTCCCTTCCAGCAGTGCATGGAACCCATAGAAATTCAAAAAAAATGATATATGAGAAATAGAAAACAAATTTTTTGTTTACCAACCCACCTGTCAGAATTTTATTCTAATGACTCTACTGTGTTTGTGTATGTGATGGTGTTTGTGTGTGTTGATATACAGGAAAATATTGCGATTATCAAACTATAATCAATTAAAATATTACCAGGTCTTCACAAATGCAACACACATTACTAATTGATGAAAGAA